>LPNX010876488.1:0-58926 GCA_001517045.1 Pseudotsuga menziesii
GTACGCTTTTTCTTGGATATGGATTGCATCCACACTTGCTGCTGCGAGTAGCGTCTCCTGTCAATGATAAGCTTTGTGAGTACATCTAATTCCACCTATATGCCTTGCCTTCAGACATCCTTTTTTTATTGCTTTAGACACCATTTGGCTATGGATATGTTTCACCTACGTATTGGAAAGAAGGATATGATATGATGTTCCCATCCCTAAATTATATAGAAAAGGGAGGGGTTCTTTTCCTACATGACCAACTGGAATACACACCGCTACGTATGGCACATGATCCCATAGTAAACTGCTATAGAGCACCTAACGCTTCCGCAAACTAGAAAGATATACCCGAGATAATAGTGGATGCCCTATTGCAGACCAGGGGTTTTTATGTAATGAAGTGAACCTTCATTTAGTGTTTGGTTTATTGAGGGCAATGACATCAGTGCAGACAAGTAAAGCTGATTCTGAGAATGGATCAAAGAATTTACAAAGCAGGGCAAGAACAAGCTGAGGCTGGGGTCATGGTCACCGAAAATGAAACCCTTGCCCCATTATATGAATCACAACCCTACCCTACTGTGTTGAATACTTAGGCTAAGAGGACTAGATTTACAAGTAATTTGTCTAAATCTAAGAAGATGCTTGAAGACACATCTAAGAAGAGTAAATGGTGTTGGAATTCAGGCAATTCTAAACATGGTGACGAGATTGGTGTTGGTGGACAGAAATTGAAACTGTTAAATATTGGTATTGAGCTTCACGTTAGGTCTCCACTGCCTTCAGAATGTCATCAATGTTTAGACCTTCAGGTTTGTTCTGTGTTTTTCTTGATTATCTATTATGTTTTTCTTTTATTCATGTTTTTTTTCTTTGTTGTGGATGTGGTGGAGATGAAATGGCTAGAACATAATTCCCTTACAGTAACAGAGGATTGCTACACCTGTAGATGCACTAGAATAGGCCATAAGGATCAAATCCATTATTGGATATCCCGTGATTTTCACAAGTTGCAGCCCCGAAAATAGGTTAGACCTGCCCAGGTTCATAATAATATTGCTATGTTAACAGATAAAACTCAGGAACTAGCAATTCCAAGGGTTGGTAGACCAAAAATTTTGTGTATAGGATTTCAGCCTGAAGGTTATAATATCTAACAATTTCCTTGCTTCAAGGTTCAAGGGATGGACCTAGACTCTTTACTTTCCCTGTAGGACCCCTTCTAGAAACACTTACGAGAGGAGTTGTGCAAGTCTTTACCTGGTGTTGCACCTCTTTTTTTGTAGTAAAGTATAATGCTCTCCCAAATACTAAAACTGTGTAATATGCTTAATATTGTTATATTTGTAAGATTCATGAGAAGCCCCCAGGAATTGTAAGACTCATTGATTAACTTTGGGGATTACAACAATATCATACAGAAATAAGCTTTCCATTACTCAGAGAATCCAACCTTTTAACAAACTAATTGAAAATATATACAAAAGGAGAAGGAAACTAAATATAGAATTAGAAAGTTAATGCCTAAATTTCTGCTAACAATCTGACAGCTTCACAAGATATCCTAAATTAATTCAATTGCATTCTATCCTATTTCTAACTTAACTCTTCCATTGACAGCAAAGCTAACTCGATTCTTTCCAGAACTAGTTCACTAAATTGATTACCACTAACCTAAACATATGGAGAATCAATTAAGGGAAACCCACTCCGTTTTGTAAAATTTAGAATATTAATTTTCGAATGGCCACATTGCAATTTAAGAGTGATTCCCCTGCATCATTTATCCTTAGTAAAAGATCTAGAGTAACCTTGGTAAGCAACACTACAATTTTGGGAGAAGAGAGTTCTGTAGTGCTTTGGAACATAACCCAATTGTCAAAGAAAGAGCTAGTACTAATTTGCGAGGTGTGAGAGGTGTGAGTACCTTCTAAATGCATACTAATTTTCCATATGTGAGAGGAAGTGATGTTTTAATTTTGGTAAAAAATTAATAACGTATTTTTTATGTTTAGCTATTTCTATAAGTCGCTATTAATTTTTTCTTAATTTTTCTAGAGGTTGAACTTTAATGAAAGTGGTTTCTAAACCCAAATTTTCATTGCAAGTAATATGGATATGATGGGTGTATATTGCATAATGTTAGAGGGTGTCATTTATGATTTGTGTTATATCAAGAAACCTACATCCATTTTTCAACAGTGCTCACAAGTGTTTGTCGATCCCAAGAGTTGATAACACTCGATGTTTGTACTTCATGTATAAGTCGATGTGATCAGGTGGCGATGTTGTTAATCAATCCAAGTATGCGTAAAGAGTCGATGCTGATTCTCATTATGCTATTCCATGCAGTCGATCCCAAATTTGATACAAGAGTCGATGCCTTCTTATGAAAGGAAATATTCGTTAGAATATTTTTATTGAGGGTGATTCTTACAAACCTTGGTGCCATGATCAGTTTTATCTTCGGGTAACTATTTCATCAATTTTTCCTATATATCGATTTAATTGCTTAATTTTCCATTTCGCCTTTGCATTTGCTACTGGGAGTTGATTGTTTCAAGCAGGCCCGAGCACCTTGCATAATTTTATTTTTTGACAGAAAAATGGCAGAGCAAAGTCGGAGATTAAAATTACGTGAAACGACGTCAGTTGCAACTATAATGAAATTTGTGGCCCAAGGGGACCGGAGCCTCTGAATTCATTATGAAGGTTGGGTGGCTAGGATACAAATTCGTCAAGAATACACATTGAACAACAAAGATTTATTGTGAATGGGTAGCAGCATGGGAAAACCTCAAATCAAATGCGTAAGCAATTTTTCAAAATGTATTTTTGATGCTATTTTTCTATGCTGTCATTTTATTTTTAGTTTTTACTATTTAGAAAAACAAAATTTTAAAACGTGTTTCTAAAATCAAATTTTAAATGCAGATAATATCAATGTTAGGAGGTGTATATTGCATGATGTTAATGTTAATGAGTATTAATTATTGATTTGTGTTATTTTTGGTAAGTCATTTTTTAGATGTTTGATAAATATATAATAAAAACTAATTTTTTCATTACTTAAATTCTTTAATAAAATTTTTATTAATGAAATAATTTTACCTTAAATTTATTAATGAAAGAATTCTACATAATGATTGAAAAGGTAACTTTTTTATACGAGGAAATACATAAAAATAAATAAAAAAATTAGTTTGAAAAATAAAATTGAAATGTCCCGGCAAAAAGACAATTAATCCAATTCTATTGGCATCGTTTTTTTCCTAATCCAATTCTATTGCGATCATTTTTTCTTCATCCAATACAATTCTCAATTGGTTGTCATCAGGCAGATAATCCATGGAGGGCAGATAATCCACGGAGGGACAATGTAGACAATGTGAATCCGAAGAGAGTCTCTCTAGATGGTGGACCGCGGAGCTGCGCTGTTCCACCTGTTCAGCAATCTAGGAAATGTGTTCCTCTTTCCAATTTGACAAATAAGGCATCTACCCAATCTAAGCATGGCGTTCCCCATTTTCCAATTTCTATCCAAATGGGTTTTCTTGGTTTTGGCATTTGTATTCAGAGAATGCAAGGGTTTTAGGTTTTTTTTTGGTATTTATTCTAATTTTATTCTAATTTTACTGGGCAGTTTGCTTTTGAAAATTTATGTCTGAAATTGTAAAAAATTGATTACTTTGTCTTAAAGGGATCTATTAGCTAATAGACATCTTCAGAAGCCAAGGCTAGAGGGACTCCCAGCGGCACAAGAAACTCTGAAATTCAAAAGGGTCCTGCAAAATCCTCTATTACCAGACACACTGCAAAACCCGATAATGTTGGTCTAAGGGTTCTGAGAAACAATGTGTCCTGTAGTATCTCTGGTTCCTCTAATTTGAACGGCAAGATTTCATATACAGGGGGAAAGATTTCAAATACAACTGCTTCTCATTCTTCAATTATTACAGAGGCTCTACCCATCGACGACAATGCCTCAGATATGGCTTCGCTAGAGCAGAAAACCTTGCAGAACATGTACATATCAAAGCATCATTTAAATTCAAAACCATTGGAAGGTAATTTTATGAATAAACTGTTTTTTCTTCATCGCTCATGTGCTATGTGACCTGAAACCTGACTCGGGGTATCATTTCTTGTTTTTGTTCCAATTCTTGTTCCCGCTCCTTGCCTGATCATATATTTGTCCATTACTAATCAAAATTTTATGTATAATATAGAGGGTGTTAGGGAAGTTGTTTTTTAATCCCCAAATCCAGGGTTCATTTCTTGTTTCCATCCCATACTTGTTCCCGCTCCTGTCCTGACCCTAAAGTGCATTACCAATCAAATTTATATGCATAATCTGGAGGGGTTTGGGGGGAGTTCATGCTTCTTATTACCCCAAATCCATTAGACCCATTTGTTGTTCCATTCCTTGTTTCCCATTTCTGGAAACACAGTTCTCACAATTTGAAGGGGTTTTTAAACTTTTTTCACTATTCAATGTGAGCTGCAATTTCTTGTATGCTAACTGTTATAACAATGATACTTATTATAGTCCACCTATTTGAAGAAAGGACTCCAGTGGCAGCAGGGGTGCAATAATATACGATTGTAGACATCGACGTAGATAACAGAGATCCTCGGATGTGCACATTCTATGCCTCTGATATCTATGACTATCTTCACAACACTGAGGTACTTCCCACCCTTCATGTATTTCATATTTTTATAGGAATAAGATGTTTCAGCTATGCTATGCATCACAATGGAGGAATCTGTTCTTCTTTGTAAATGGATCACATGCATAAAAGTACCTTGCAAGGTCCTTTATGAGATTTATTGCAGCTTACTTTAATTTATTTCATGCATCTATCTTGATTTCACATAGTTCAAGATATGTAATTGTGCAAAAATTGTCTTACTCAACTCACAGGTAATTTTCGGCTTTATTAACATTTTAAATTATTTAAAATTCCACAGATAACTTTGATGCAAGCTTGTAGATATGGTCACTGGGAGGTGGTTCAGACACTTGTGTTGTATAAAAAAATTGTGAGATAATCCCAATGTTTCTTACTGCCAAATTTGTCTTAACTAATCTCTAAGGAAGTTTAATTAACAGTTCAAGATCCACCTAGCTTTGCAGGTCAACATAGCAGACTATTTTAATGGTCGAACTGCTATTCATTGTGCAGCCGTAAATGGCCATTCTCGATGTGTGAGAATTCTTTTTGCTGATGATGTACCCATTGTACCTGATTTCTAGAACAACTTAAGGGCAGAACAAGGGAAAAAAGAACATTTTAAATTATTTAAAATGCCACAGACAAATTTGATGCAAGCTTGTAGATATGGTCACTGGGAGGTGGTTCAGACACTCGTGTTGCATAAAAAAAATGTGAGATAATCCCAATGTTTCTTACTGCCAAATTTGTCTTAACCACTCTCTAAGGAAGTTTAATTAACAGTTCAAGCTCCACCTGGCTTTGCAGGTCAACATGGCAGACTATTTTAATGGTCGAACTGCTGTTCATTGTGCAGCCGTAAATGACCATTCATGATGCGTGAGACTTCTTTTTACTGATGTTGTACCCATTGTACCTGATTTATGGAACAGCTTAAGGGCAGAACAAGGGAAAAAAGAATCAGTAGTCAACTTTGATATGAGGCAAGTATCATTGTATGAAATGACTGCAATTGAATATCTGAGTTTACAGCCATTATTGACATATGTGGGTTTTTATTGCATTTCATGCTCTAGGATTGCGAACGAACCAATAGATGGAGGTATTACTGCCCTTCACATGGTAGCATTGAATGGTCATCTAGAGTCTGTACAGTTACTCCTTGATTTAGGGGCCAATAAATCAACTGTGACAGTTCAAGATGGATCAACAATTGACCTTGACCTTATAGGTAATTAATAATGTATTAGATACTCATTGGTGCTATTCTTTTTCTGTTATAGATAAATTTCATCATGGTTTACTGAATTTATAAAAAAATTCCATTTATTTAACAAGGAAACATGGCATAATCGGTACTTTTTATATAAAAAATAGATGCATGATTGCATACAAATGGAAAATTTCAACAAGTTATTTCAAATGCAATTTTTTTCATCTTCATGTATTTTTCATCTTGACAGGTGCACGTAGTACACCTCTCCACTGTGCTGCTTGTGGTGGCAAAATCCAATGCTACCAGGTGAATTTGCGTATTCTTAGATCCTGATTTAACAAGGAAACATGGCATAATCGGTACTTTTTATATAAAAAATAGATGCATGATTGCATACAAATGGAAAATTTCAACAAGTTATTTCAAATGCAATTTTTTTCATCTTCATGTATTTTTCATCTTGACAGGTGCAGGTAGTACACCTCTCCACTATGCTGCTTGCATTGGAAACATTCAGTGCTGCCAGGTGAATTTGCTTATTTTTATATCCTAATCAAACTTGTAGTATTTTCATCTTTTTCTTGTTTAAAAATTAGAAAGATTGCACTTGTGATTAAATGTACAAAATATATATCTGGCATGTAGATTTTGATTGCTCGTGGAGCAAGTTGCAGTAATGAAAATGCCAATGGGTATTTGATCTCTTGATTACACACCTTCTAAATTCCATTATCATCTTGTGAATTGTTACATTTAGACCAGTTTAATAACGTTTAAACAGCTTAGGTTCTTAATAATATACAGAGAAGAAATAGTTGTGGAAAGAATGCTGACAGTTCGATCAAACATTATTTTATCTATAGCATAGTCTTCCACTATTAAAAAGTCTCAGGACATACATAAGAGCAGGAGGATGTTATTTTATCTATAGCATAGGCTGCTAAAGCTACACTCTTATATTACCTTGTACCTAATTTTCTAGCTTTAATAATCCTATTTCCTAGGGATACACCCCTTGAGTTGAAGGAGAGACGGCCTAAAGTGTAGAGGATAGGCTGCTTAGTTGACACTGGAAACCATCCTAGTAGTTCCCTCTCAGGATGCACCTTGTAGTTTAGGGCTTTTATCATTAAGAGCAGGTTAGGGAGGAAACACATCCTAAGCAAAGTTAGCAGATTCTTTCCAAAGATTGTTGGCCTTTGCACAGTGCCAATATAAAAATGTACCCAAGACATAAATATATGTTCTTCCAACCAGAGGTCAATCTTTTCCATTTTTCTACTTACCACTCATATGGAATCCAACTTCATATTTGCAATATGCATTTTTCATACTTTTAGTGAGAAGAATCTTTCCTCATCATACCAATATCTGACTATATGAATGTTTAGCTGTACCTTAAGTAAGAATGGATGAGTGTTATCTGTGTTGATATGTCATACTTCTCCAGATTTGTTTTTCACATTGAGTATTTTATCACCCCAATATATATGTTTTAATTCATAAATTCACCCAGATTTTGTACAACACAAAGCACATAAATGCATACATACAAGATTGTACACATGCTTATATATACAAGTACACATGAAAATTAAAAATAATGAATCATTATCGTTAATTTACTAATTGTTGGTCAGATGAAGATCAAATAAGGGGGAAACCCATCAAAATGCAGCAAGAAAGATATATACTGAAACAGTACCTTGAGAAGAAGCTTTAGGGGAGAATTTCCATAGAGCAACCTACCATGAATACAAAGATACGATGTTTTAGATGGTAAAATTAATATACTTCAGCTTAAGGCAAGACAGACACACAAAACAAACAGAATGGATACATACCAAACTGAAAAGTTGACCCTAATAAGTTGAAGTTCACAGTAAAAATTCATATAGAGACATCAAAGTAAGATATCCATTTATTAGCAATAACCTTCAATGATGTAGATTCCTATAAACACTCCCACCAATTTGCAATGGAGTGACATATGTCATTCCATTTAGGTTTTTTTTTGCACAAACATTGAGCATTATATACCCCTACAAAAAAAATCACCCTTTACTTCTCTCTACAATCTTATGGCTCATATGAACTCCGAAAGGTGATGTATCAGCATCTTTTGTGTGAAGTTGTGGACTAATAAAGGCAGCACAAAAACTAAACATTCAGCCAAAACCACCCATGACAAAACTAATTTATTTTTTCAACAACATTGTGAAATGGTATACCACAGTCCAGAGATTTGTTGAAAAAAACCGTAAAATAAAATTTAGATGTGCCTTGAGCTATAATCAGTTACAATATTACCATTCCATCATGACAGCCAGCTACCAAAAGATCATGAGGTGCTGAAGTAGACCACTCCAAAGTAAGAGGAATGCTATTTACCAATTCAATAAATTAGTGACTGATATTTATAACTTCTTTACATCATTAAAAGAAAAAGTTACATAGATATGGACATCAACATAGAGACCTCAAGTTTTTCCAAGTAAAGTCATTTATCCATGACTACCAGACATGCCCTTAGATCTAGTTAAAGTCCCTCTGGATCAAATGAGATCATATAATTGTTAAAGTCCTGCACATATGAATCACATAGATGGCCGAAGGCATGCCACAATGTAAGGCAATACCGAACAAGTACTAGCAGTACACATTGCATTGTAATTGTTAAATAGATCTCCCATGAAAGCAATGTAAAACATTACTCTAGAAGAGGCTTGGTTTGGAACAGAGCCATATCGACCCCAAAAACAAGAACTGTACCTGAACAGGTAAAAAACAGGACACAAACCGACCGACCAAAAAATACTAAAAATATTCAATTTAAAAAAAAATCTTATCATGTACATCCATGCAAATCCAGATTCCAAACCATTAAACACAATTATGTAAAGTTTTCTCATTTATATAGCATTTTACGGGTGAATATAGCAAAATGACACCGAGTGCGATACATATCTGAACCAAAATACAACTAAATAGTGCCTCTAAATGGTCTGCAAAGTAGCTATCCATATTTTATATGTTATAACTTGTAAGGTGTTACAATGTGGATATCCATTGCCGAGACTACAGTGAATCCAAAACCGACTGCTTAGTTGGATGATATGTTGGATATATGAAATGTAACAGAGGATATTGCAAAAGGATAAATATTAGAAAGGAACATTGCCGTGAAACATTTAGTATCAGTAGATTACCAATTCTGCAGTAGGGACTAATCTAACCTAACTGCCTTTCTATAGCACAGATTCAGTTTCATGGTTTGCCTATTTCCAACCATATGGTTTGATAACAGTCTTTAGTTATACTTATCTTCTAATGAAGTTATTGCTGCAAATTTCAAAATCAAGAAAACATGTATTTTAATGATAATGAAACTGCATATTATGTTTATTGCTCCTAGATATGGCTGCATGGAATGCATATATAAAAGTTTAGGGGGGATAACTTACCAATGATAGTTGGCTAATCATGCTTTCCTTAGCACTCAATCTCATTACATCTTGTGAGCAAAGTTGCCAATTATTTCCTTTATCAGTGAAGAAGTCATTCTTGCAACTATCGTGTAGAAAGGCATGTGTGCTTCATGAAGAACATGATTTGTTCCTTGGTTTTGAAAGTCATTTTAACATACGTTGAATTTCTGATTGCATGTGATCTGTAGATTGTTCATTTCCGGCATATGGATAAGCCAAAAGAAGATGAATTTTGTCTTGAACTGTAAGTACAATTCTATTTATATGCAATGAACTTTAATATGTCAAAGAAGTTCAATGTGTAGGAGCTTTGTCTGGGTTTGAAACTTGTTCTATCCATGTTTCTTTCATCTGTGATGTTTGCAGGTCAAAGCTGGACACTTATGATGATGTTGTTAAGAGGGTTGCAAATCAACTCGGTTTAGGTGATCCTTCAAAACTTAGGCTTACGTCACACAGCTATTATTTGCAGCAGCCAAAACCTCAACCAATTAAGCATCGAGGTATTCATCGCTTGAGTGATATGCTGGTGCATTACAATCAGGTCTGATAAAATTTGATATGCTTTTTCTGTTCTTGAAGGTGGAGCTATCCAACCCAAATGCAAAGCTGCGACTACTTGAGGTCTTTTACCACAAAATTTACAAGGTCAGACTTGGGGGCTTCTTTTTTTAACTCTGCAATCTGTGTTTTATTCTTACA
Organism: Pseudotsuga menziesii; assembly: GCA_001517045.1. Lineage (NCBI taxonomy): Eukaryota > Viridiplantae > Streptophyta > Pinopsida > Pinales > Pinaceae > Pseudotsuga > Pseudotsuga menziesii. The sequence goes on from LPNX010876488.1 coordinate 10,077, forward strand.
AGGCCCACCTTAATCATTTGTATGAGATATGTGATTGACCTAGGCAGATTTTTCCTATAAATGAAAAGATTGAGAACGTAAATTACCAGTATTCTTTGTTATTCATAGTTGAAAATGGGTGAGAAATAGGCTTGTTCCTAGTTGCATTCTAAAGTTGTCTTGTCTACAGGTCCATATATGGATGTCAAAATGTTGAATTACATCAAGGAATAACACATAACACTCCTTTTCACCTGGAAAGAATTGACCAAAGATGTTTTGCAGTATCCTACACAATATCCAATCGCAATTGTAATGTTGTAAACTTCACTTTTTAAGCATGACAACAAGGAAAATCCCATTGGAAAATACCCATATTGGTGCAAGTTTTGCACATGGATTTCTTGGTACAAACATGGTATTGTTAGCATAGAATCCTCTTGCATTGAGAATATTACTGCCGAATAGAAGCTGGTTCTTGAAATGGAACAATCCAATATGCATGCCATGTATAGAGGAGCACAAAAAAAATCAATATCATCTGCAAAAAGAACTTACAAGATAACATATATATATCATGGAAGCCCGAAGATGCCACTAGCAGAAAATAATCTCCTAAGAGTCGAGCCTGATTCCTCAGATGAGCCTGTTTTCCACATTTATCAGTATTATAACCCAACCTCTGTTTGCATTCCTAGTTGGATGGGTAACACTGCAGCCACTCACAATATTTTGATCTTTGAATACTACCTGCTGGAAGGGAAGAGAAAATATCTCATGACCATTCTGTTTAGTTCTCGAGTTTAGATCAATTTACAATGCATGCAAAAACACATCTTTTATAACTGCCAGAATGCCCCAAACAAAGTACGTGTGACGAATGTTCATGGTCATAGGCTGGAAAAGTCAGATCCACTGTTCCGCAACTGATTAGAAGACCACTAGACAAAGGCAGAGCTTAAATATACCATCACCACAGATCTGTAAACAAACCAGGAATCAACTCCATTGTTGCATTCATTTGGAGAATTTGTTAAAAATTTGCATGGCACAGTACAAGCAAGCAGCTACTAAGCTGTAGCTTAAATAGGAAAATTAGTATGAATTAGAGAATAAGACCTTTTATAGTTTTCCCCTGCAATAAAATTCTGTCTCTTAACACATTTCCCTCAGTTTGCAATCCATGGAGGAACTCTTGAAGAATTTTACTAAAAGGATAACAGCATTCTGAGGACTCTAACAGGACACTATCTGACAGAAATAAAACACTAGTAGCCTGGCTAGAGGTATCTGTTGCAACTTGCAAGAGAGAATCCTCTCAATTCAAAACTGCATCTTTCCTTTGACGTTAGCATTGTAGTTAAATAGGCTACCACATAACCAATACCCCAGTTACTTGTAATTCACTTCGCATCATTAACATTTCCAAATGTGGCAGCTTTTGACAATGATTATGAACCTGTTTTCAAAATGGATGGATCTACTGTCGATTTAAAGGGTTGTTCCTAGTTGACCCATACTCACCATTTTGAAGGACAGACCCAGAAGCACCAATCCCTTGAGAAGTAGTGAAAAAGCATTGCTGAAATATGGCCCAGCTATTGGGAAAACTAGGGGAATTTCAATGAAATCAAATCGAAGTTTTCATTAATTATTAGTAATTACTTATCTGTTCCTGTTAGCTACACACATGCTTCCACAATTAAAATTATTTGTGTTTTACCTTATTGTCTTATTGAAAAGGAAAACGTGTCATTAGAAGATTGACTGGATCACAAACAGAACTCGAAGACAAGCCCAAACTGCATCTGAATCAGAAGAAGAGCCCACTGCCTGTCTGTCAAACTAAAGGCCCAAATGGAGAAACTGGGGATGTCATCTGTATAATGGCCTGGGATAAGGACCAGGCTGGACCATCCCTATTGAAGCTCTCTTAGCATCCAAGTTAAATGGATCCCTGTTGGAAGAGAGACACTAATTTATGTGCTTCTGTATGCTTTAAAATAGAAAACATGTGGCAACAAAATGGAATATTTGCAAGACAGAACTCATCCTATTCTCCCCAAGTTATTCTCAGGCTAACATCTAATTCACAAACTATTTTTGACCATTCTAGTCAGTTTAGCTACTTAGTAGTGGGCTCCTGATGTTTGCAGGGTTCTATTGGCACCTAGATCCCTGGGATGACAAAATGTGAAAGTTCTCTAACACTATTGATATTGATGTTGATATGCCTGAAATTCTGTAACACTATCAGTGTTGATAATTATGTTAATATTCATGAAGCTTCTTTTTCAGGTACAGAAGCAGCTAATAGTGCAATGCAATAGTAACTTGGCATTCCTTGTAATTTCCTTCTGGTACTTCAACAGTCTCTTTTTCCTTTATAAATGAGTTTCCCTATGTTCCTCGTCTTATCCTAAACTAGCAAGTTAACTCACCAAATCCTTTATTTTCCTACTCCACTCCAGCTCAAGCAACTCCTTCTTAGAGTCACCCTTTTCCATCAATGCCTCTATAGTTCTTATTCTACCATACTCTGCTCTTGAATCTATATCATCCCATCACACATTTCATGCTTCTGGATCTCTATGACCCTCCATATTTAAACGAGATGACAAATAGTTCTATCTGGAAATAGATCAAGCCCAAAAAGCATTGCTGAAGCCTGGCCCAACTATTGGGAAAACTAGGGGAATTTCAATGAAATCAAATCTAAGTTTTCATTAATTATTTATTACTTATCTGTTCCTATTAGCTACACACATGTTTCCACAATTAAAATTATTTGTGTTTTACCTTATTGTCTTATTGAAAAGGAAAATAAAAAGGAGCAATTAAGGCTTGAGCTCCCCACAGCTGCTTGGAAGCCAGAATGCACCCTTGCACCATCTCAAAATGTCCATTGGAAGTGCAATTAAGATCCTTGTAGTAGCTTCTGGGTATCACTTTAGATTCCATCCATGTGTCCCCCAGAAAGGGACTCAGCTGCTCAAGTCATCACCTCTCTCTGGAGTACCTTTGTCATCCCATTACAATTATCTAATTTGTCATATTTCATTATTCTCTTTTTATTTGACATAAGTACCATCAAATCAACTGCCTCCCTCTTCAGCCATGAGATGTTACATAAGCTTACCATGGATCTAGAGCAAAAATAAATACATTTTAAAACCTTATAACACCACTCCCATCTGCTTAAGAGATAAATCATTTCATGTCACTTGCCTTGTTGTATTAACATGCAATAATCTAATAATCAAGAACAGAGCTACCATCTGTAGCATTGGGGCTTCTTGCAGGGGTTGATCCAATAAGCCCGAATTCTACTTGAGTATAAAGATTATAATCCTCTTCTGACAGCTTATATATGGTTAACCGATCACTATATTATTAACTTGTCACTTGGATGATTAGCTAAGCCCTGTGGTGATTTTATTAGTATTAAACAATATCATCATTGTTGTTCTTATGCAACATATCAATATATTTATGTCCAATATAACTTCATTTAAGGATTTTCTGTTTGTGTATTGTAGTTATTCGATGACTCAATTCAACATCATATTCATCGTTTGTGTGAAGCATGATCCTCGCAGAAAAGTCAACCACACTTTCCTTTATAAATAGAACCCTCTTCAAGATTTGGTTGTCTGCCCAAAACTAATTGTGACTTGAAGCACTAAATAACTCAAAACTATATGCAACTAGGAAACTAGAGGTTAAGACTGCAAATGCTTGATTGAACACAATGAGTGAACTCCTTACTATATAGATGGTACTATGCAATAAATATATGACATAAGGTTGCTCCCAAAAAAATGCTTTTAGTCTATTCTCTTCAAGAGACTTGTAGTCAAACCTATACACCCTAAGAGTCGTCAGCATTATGCCGTATGTTTGGTATGTTATACCATCCAAATATTATACACATTTTAGCTCTCCTCGGTACCCACAATCCATGTGAAATGGGTTTCCTTGATTTTAAGTTTAGCCAACCTTCAGCTAGATGGAATCCTATAACCAGGGACCAATACTATTCAGATGCTTAATTAAGGAAAGGAATGAACTCCACACAATCTAGATGGAAATAAAAAATAAATCTGGGACAATTACAGGGATTCCATTGAAGTTTCTTCTTTTGTCCATCTTCTTGTAAAGTTATGTGGTCAAAGTTCAAACATAGGCTTTCTAATAATCATCTAGGGGATATCTTATATTTTGTATGTTTGCACAAAGAAACATTGCTATTTCATTCTGGAACCTGCCCCTACCACATCTTAGAAAATTAGGGTTTTCTTGATCTGGGAGGCAACTGAGAATGGGAGATGATTTCATTTCTTATCATAAATGACAATAAGGAAAATAAAGACTTATTATTATTATTTGATACGGAATCCTAGGATGCATTGGACCAATGGAAGAATCAGTTGTATTAAGTGTCCTCATGGAGATGCACCCTGATCGCCAAGTCAGTGTGTTGTATCGGGTCAGAGTTGCACGATCCACCAAAATTTGATGGAATAGAAAGGGTGGACACCTTTCTCGAGAAAATGGAGGCATGAGTCTCTAAGGCTCATAAGTCCAAGGTGATTGATGTAGTAACCAAAGGGACCCCTGCGCAGTGGTGGATAATACATTGATACACCTAAAAATGTCATGTTTGGTTTTCATGCTCCATTACCATGAGGGACGTGATTTTTGTGCTCCCTAGGTATGTTAGGACCCTTCAACATGTGGATAGTTTATTCCCTGGTCATGTTTTGGGAGGATTCCTATCATTTAAGGGATCGAAATCCACCTCAACCAACCCTATTTTGAGCCATGGTATGAATTGTCTCCCCTTGTCTCTTTCTTAGGGAGCTAAAATTCCCACTTTGTCACTCCTTACTAGTGTATTGGGAAGAAAAAATCCCCTATTTTTTACTCTGTGGCCTTCCTTAGGGGAGTGACAAATTTGTTCAACTACTTTTCCTTGAGTTTAGGATCAAGAGTTGAACATTATTTTCCATGGATTACCTTATCCTTCAAGTATAACTTCACTTACCATTCAAAGTAACCTCAATATCCTCTAATCCAACATCTTCTCATTTGATCCACATATTTCTACAAAGTAGTTTGGCCTCTCCACCCTATAAGGAGAGCCTCATACCTTATCTCAAATAATGAAGACTTAGAGACTCTGGTCCTTATGATTCTCAAAGGATATTTGGAGGGATGGAAGGTTTTGATTCTACTAATTGGTAGTTAGATCTTATTTGATACACTTGTAAGTTTTTGTTCTCTACCTTTTGTATGCAAGATCACAAGTTTGGATCTACAAGTTGGGAGCTGGATCAACAAGGAGAATCTAGGACAACTATCAAGGTAGAGGAAGTCCATCTACTCTCTCCTCTTCTTTCTATGCATTGTTTGCTTGTGTGTAAACTATATCTAGGAGATATTAGAGTCCATTTGTTTTTATTCTGTCTCATATTAGGGGTTTAGGGAACCTTCATGTCCAAGAGGATTTCTACCTGTCTGCAGGGATAATTTCCTACAACAAAAACTAGTGACTCCATTGAGGAACTTCCCTAGTTTTTTTTTATCCCTTTGAGTGTTTGTGTGGGTCATTAAACATCTTCCACTGTGTTTTTATTCTAAGTTTTTATCATCTATACTCATTATTGAGAATTTTCTTGAACTTAATACCTTATCCATTCTTGGATTTAGGAAAAATCACTATGTTTCCCAACCTTATATGAATTTATCACTCCCCCAGCAAAGCTTACAAATCAGCATTTCCTTGTTTTCGCTCCCTACTATTGATTAAAGGTGCAAAATTTTCCCTTTTTTTGCTCCTTGGTGGTCTGAAATAGTGGGAAAATTCCATTTTTTCACTCTGTCTATGAAGGGAAAGGGGTGATAATCCTCTGTTTGTGGAATTTTTTGGGGTCTTTTGTTTGATTTAGCTTACTCTTATACTTCAATATTTTTTTGTATCCAACATCAAGGTGTGTCTCCAGTAATCTGGCATTTGTATTTTTTTTTAAAACACTTATAGCCGTCGGTTAAGCGATGGCCTGTAGGTGATTTAAAAAAAAAAACACTTATAGTCGTCGGTTAAGCGACGGCCTATAGGTGATTTTAAAAAAAAACACTTATAGCCGTCGGTTAAGCGACGGCCTGTAGGTGATTTTTTTTTTAAACGCTTATAGCCATCGGTTAAGTGACGTCTTGTAGGTGATTTAAAAAAAAAATCCAATACCGTTGCTTAATCGACGTTTCAGTTTTCATAATCCGTCGGTTAAGCGACGGGTTTCTTTGGTGAACCGACGGCCATGCTGTAGAAGCGACGGCCTGTAAGTGTTGGATAACCGACGATTTACATTTAGCCGATGGTAAACTGAGCCATTGCTTAACTGATGGATTGGAAAGATGTCGAATAATCGACGCTTTAAAAAAATCATAGTGTCGTACATGCGACAGGGAAGTGTCGAAAATCTCACAATACAGCCGTCGGATTTTTGGTCGAAATGTAGTAGTGTGGTAAGTTGTAATAGTAATAATTATGTAGTTTGTAGATTGATATCTATCATAAATTTGTTTCAATATCATCATTGTCAAGCAATAACAACTTATTAAAGGGTGCTGGCTCAATGGTAGATCGCTTGCCTAATTATAGGCAGGAGGTTGGTGGTTTGATTCCTCCGTGCCCTATCATAAATTTGTGACTACAAAAATGACTAAATTCACATATACACAACTATTAGTAGCTAATTTCTTGTATCTTAGTCGTATTTAGCTTAGTCATTAATATGTTAACATCTAGTATTTTATTTAGTCGTATATTTGGTCATTAATGGTTGCAATCAGTGACTAAATCAGCGACTAAATCAATGATTAACTCAGTGACTAAATCAATGACTAAATCTATGACTAAATCAATGACTAAATCATTAACTATCAATGACTAAAACAATGACTAAATCATTGTCTATCAATGACCAAATCAATGACTAAATCAATGACTACTAAGTCAAGCTATTAATGACTAGTGAAATACGACTAGCTATAAGATAGTGGTAATTTGCTACTATTAGTCACCGACTCAAAAATAGTCGTTTATAGCCTGATTTTAGTCATTTTTTTAGTCATTAATTTCTCATTTTCTACTAGTGACTTTGTCATGATTTCATCCAGGAAGAAGGGCGCATCCAGAACAAAGTTGTCAGTACTAAGGAGGAGAATCGTTCCCTCATGGAAAGAACCAAGAAAGGGAGGAAGCATTTCGCTACCAAGAAGTTCTTCCATGCAAAGAAGAAAGAGATTACCAAAGTTTTTGACAAATAAAATACTCTATGTTATTATTGTCAAAAGTAGGGACATTGCACATTGAATTGCAATACAAGGAAAAGAAAAGAAGGAATATTTCAAGCTTCCAACACTGTAGAATAAACTTCCAAAGAAGATGCATCCGAAGAGAAAGAGACAACGAGAGAGTATTAACTCATCTCTTCTTTGTTTGGATCTCTCATCATAGGAGAATATGCATGGTTGATTGACAACGATGCTTCAAAGCACATGTCAGGATACGAGGGTACAATATCCAACCTAAAAGAGAAACTATTTGCATGCATAGTAGAATTGGGAGACAATTCCACATACTCAATCCAAGGATTTGGATCCACATCTTTCTAGTTGAGATCAGGAGACACACTACATGTGGAGGAAATTTTTTATGTCCATGGTTTAAATAATAACTTACTCTCTATTTCAATTATTGAAGATAAGGGATTTGGAGGTATCTTCATGGAGAATCAAGGATACTTATGGTGGAAGAACCAAAAAAATTGATACTAGTATTGTCATTGGAGTTCAAGAGGGAGGGGTTTACAAGGCCTCGGGAAAGTATATTTTAGCCATGACACATCATACTATCAACCATACTATCATCCTATGCAATATTTAGAATAGGAGTCTTGGACACCTCCACTTTAGATCACTTCTTGGTTTGCAGCGAATGGTGAAGGTATGCCTAGTTTTGATTTTGTGCATGATATTGTTTGTCGAGGTTGTGCTTTAGGAAATAATGTTAAAAATAATTTTCCTAGAATCCATACTAGATATAAGTGAATCTTGTATTTAGTGCACTTAGATGTGTGGGACCCATGTCCTCCCCTTCCCTCAGTGTACATATTTACTATGTTTTATTCATTGATGATTTCTCCCGCCAGGCCTAGATTTACTTCATGAAATCCAAAAGTGAAAATTTCAGTAAATTCCAATAATATAAAGCCTTAGTTGAAAATAAAAAAAGTATGCATATCCATTCCCTAAGGTATGATAATGGTGGATAATTTGAATCAAATGCTTTTAATGAGTTTTGTAGTGATGTAGGGATATGTAGATAGTTAATAGTTCCTTATAACCCACAATAGAATGGGGTTGTAGAGAGAAAGAACAAAAATATTAGTGAGGTTTCAAAAGCCATGTTACATGATCAGGATATATCTACTTATTTGTGGGTAGATGCTACTAGTACAATAGTGTACATACAAAATAGAATTTTGCATGCAGTTCTTAATGAGAAAACACCTGAAGACGTGTTCACTGGTGAGAAACCAGGAATATCATATTTTCGAATATTTGGATGTCCTATGTATATTCACATAACAAAATAAAAGAGAACCAACATGGAACCTTTTGGAAATAATAAAAATTTTGTGGGCTACAATGAGACCTCTAATGAATTTAGAATATAGGTACCTAGTGAGAGACATGTTGAGGTTAGTGGTGATGGGACTTTCCATGAGGAGGAAACATTAGAGCAGTTAAAAGAGATTGAATTTGATCTAAAGACAAAGGATATTGAGGCTCCTATATCATAGGATCATGATGATGATTCTTTCCCTTCTGATGTTCAGAGGAAGAATCTTGGAGAGCATGCAAAGCTACATGTAATTGATGACCAAATTGAACTATTTGATGAACCTCCTACAAAGAGGAGAACATATTGGTGCCAATATGTATTTAGATGTGCTAAGAAGCATGGAGCACCGGTAGGAACTTTCATAGAGCATAAGCATCCTGATAGATACTCAGGATATGTTGCATTGATGAGAAACATCAGTGACTCAGATCCTTCATCATATGAAGAGTCTGCAGAAAAAATAGTGTGGAAAGATGTTATGCCAAAGGAACATCATTATATTCTGAATAATGATGTTTGGGATATTATTCCTATACCTGAGAAAAAGTTAGTTGTAACTTCCAAATGGATCTACAAGATAAAGCATGCTACATATTGGAGCATGGATAAGTATAAAGCCATGTTTGTTTCTTGTGGCTTTTCTCAAAAATAGGGCATTGATTATGAGGAGACTTTTTCTCTAGTGGATTGGTATACCACCATTAGATATATTTTTTCACTTGCATCAATATTGGGTTGGAAGCTTCACTAGATGGGTGTGAAGACTTCTTTCCTCAATGGTGAGGTTGAAGAATAGGTTTACATTGAGCATCCTGAGGGTTTTGTGATACATGGGACTCCTTCCCATGTGTACAAGTTGAAGAAATCCCTGTATGGGTTAAAACAAGCTCCTCGAGCTTGGTATTCCATAATAGACAGTTATCTTCAGAAACTAGGTTTCTTGAAAAGTGATGCATATTCAAACTTGTATTTCAAAGTAGTGGAGAACCAACCTATGATTTTAGTCCTATATGTGGATGATATTTTCCTCACTAGAGAGGAAAGACTAATTGTTGAGTGTACATGGAGCTTACCTCGGAGTTTGAGATGAAATAATTAGGTCTATGCACTACTTCCTAGGCCTTAATATTTGGTAGAGGAATGATGAGATATTTCTATCTCAAGGGAAGTACACTGTGGACATCTTGTGCAAATTTGGCATGGTGGATTGTAAATTCTTGAATACTCCAATTGATTCCAATTTGAGGAAAATCCATGAGACTAAGACTAGATTGGATCCAGTGCAAGCCACATTATATATATAGTTGATTGGCTTGTTGATGTACCTGATACATTCGAGGCCACACATTTTCTATGTAGTTATCATTTTGAGTCAATTCATGACTGGCCCTAGACAAAGACACTGGGTTGCAGCTAAGAATATTTTGAGATACCTCTATGGTATAGTTTCTTATGGACTCATCTAATCCTCTAATGGAGGAGTGTTATTGCTTGGATATATTTATTATGATTAAGGTGGAAACATTCTTGATCGGAAGAGAACTTTTAGTTATTGTTTCAGCTTGAATTCGGCTATGATTTCTTGGTCTAGCAGAAAGAAGGGTTCAATTTCCCAGAGAACTACAGAGGCTGAGTACATTACTTATAGTACTTCTTGCATAGAAGAAATGTGGCTAAGAAAGCTACTTGGAGGATTTTTCCGTGAAAATATAGAGCATACAATGATCAAGTGTGACAAACAGAGTTGTATAAAGATTTCTAAAAATCTTGTGCTTTACGATAAGTTGAAACACATAGAAATGAAGTATCACTTCATTCGAGACATGGTCCAGAAAGGTATTGTAAAAATTTAGTACATAGATATTGATGAGTGGATTGCATATGTGATGACAAAGCCTCTATCTATGACAAAGTTCAAACACTTTTGAGATAATATTGGTATGGCAGAGAATGTCTCCCTTGTGGAGAGGGAATGTTAAATGTAAAACATTAGGATTCATTCTCTAGAAGACTCATGTTGTATCAAGTATGGAACTTGTGTTGTATCAAGTTAGGAACATTTGTTGTATTAATTTAAGTAAGTATGATATGATAAATACGATTAATTAATTAAACATATATGTACCATGTAGAATTTAATTAATGATAAATGAGATGAGAATAGAGATAGAGTAAGGATTATAATTACACATGCCATACCTCCATTCAACTCAAATTGCAAATACATCAATTAAGTTGAAGTTGTGAAAAAACAAGTTTCAGTTAATTAAGGAATCTACTCCTTGATTTATGCAAATTGGTTGTTTGTGGATGGAACTAATTGTGAAGAACTAAAGGCATTTAGTTAAATTCCTAACTAATGGTCAAGTAGTTACTTGATGATTGAGTTTAGTTCAATAAGTTCAATTTAGTTCAATCCGTTCATGTCCAGTTCAATCAATTCACATACAGTGAATTAATGGAGGGTGCAAATGTTATGCATGAGTGAACATTTTGAGTTAAAAACTTGGCACTGGAATTCAAGGAATGAGCATAAGTTTAATGTATGAACAATGCACACAGTGTTCATAGTGCACAAAATCATGAAACCATTTGCTACCTCTCATTGTATGACTTAATAATCTTATTATTAAATTGATATTCACATGGCAAGGTTGAGACAGTGTTTCGAACGATCTTTATTCTCTAGTGCTTATTTGAAACATCTTATTAGGAAATATGGAAGCATTGTAAAATAATTTTTTGCAATTATCTATCCTACTCAAAGGATCACTGTGTTTTTCATCCTCCATATTTGGGGGGTTTTCCCAGGGTACATCTTGTGTCTTATAGATTGAATGATTTGTGTGTTTGAATTGTTTATGAGATATTCATGCACTAGATTTTTTTATTAAAATTTTTAAAGTTCAAGAATCTATCACTATTTCTCAAACATTGACAAGAAAACATGTAAATACAACTCCCACATGTCACACACTCTCTTCTCAAATTTTTCCAATATTTCTATACCATTATACTCCATTAATAATGTATTGTACAATCTCATTCAACTCTGATCCAAGCCTCTAAACCCTAGGAATTTCCATAGTAGATGAAGTCATGAATCTATGGATAACAATGCAAACACCTTACATTAAGCACACATCTCATCTGACTAGTGATAATTGTTTCATACAATAAACTAGACTGGATTTTCCAAAAAATGGTTTTGGAGGATTCAAACCCTAAACAAAGGCAAGGTATTAGAGTAGAATTTTAAAGGCTTACACAATATCCTAATGGCCTTTGGCCTGCACCAATGAAAAAAATTCCCATTTTGTAAATCCAAGAAATGGGATGTTATTATCAAAGGAAGAGTAGTAATGAAAACGCAACCATCCTATGATCCTCATAAAAAAGAATTTAAATCTTTTTCCAAAATGTAGCCATGTTATATAATAAGAATTTAAGTATTATATCAAATCAATCATGTTATCTATAATATCCCATATATGTGTTATTAACATGAGTGTCATTGTACAGGTACGGAGATATCCAAACCACAGAATTGCAGTTTTCATAAATTATATAAAATCAATACAACCCATTGTAAAGTCACACCATAAGATATATATATATATATATATATATATATATATATATATATATATATAAAATAAAACTTATTACAATTGTTAAATTCCCTGTGTCGAAGAGACTATTGTAGTAGTAAAATAAATTAATCAACATTTAAAGATTTATTTTCATTTTAATTCTATTTTATAAAGAACTAATATTTGAATAAAAAATAATTACAAATACATCGATCTCGACCTAAGAGTCCATCCATATATTGTTGTACAATATCGTTTAGCTAATAATTTAGTGAAATTTAATTGTTAACTTTGTTAGAGGATTTAGTTTGTTGTGCCATTTTATCCACATATGAATTTAAATATAATTTAATCATAGTGTGGTCCATAAATTGTCCAAGACAATGAAAGTTAACTTGTGTGTTGTGGAATGTGTTCAGAGTTAATTTTCAATGGCTTTTCCATAATCAGCATGGGACTGGGCACTAAGGAGCTAGATGGAAGAAGCTATGTATAACATGGAAGAAACATTTAAACTTAATTTAAATGTTGTAAAGGTTCATCATGATTTAAATCTTGATAAATAATGCTGATGGATTATTTGGAAAACTCGGTTTGGGTTCTCGCTTTGTTGTTGTCTAATTTCCTATTCTCGACCATCTAAAAATTTGACAGGTGAAAATTCGAGTATCCATTGAATTTCAAAGTTACAATATAATGGTCAATTTCATCATTGAAGGGCTTGATGCTAAATTAATATTTTTTTTTTACATGGAGAAAATTGTTGTGCCCTTTTATGAAGGGTAAAATAGGTGATGAAGGGCATTTAAGGATCAAATTTGAAGCATGGACCATGCTAGAAAAGGGGAATATAAGAGGTTCTGAGGGCACTAGATAATGGTTGACGACATGAATTATTACCATAAAATTTATCTAGGCTACTCTACCCACCTTGATTTCATTACATATGGATTAATTCAAGTCCAAATTCATTTGTAAAAAATCTAAAAATAGGTTTTTTAATCCCAAAATAAGGTTTTCTAAATCTCATAATCATTTGAATCAACTATTACACTTTTGGAATAAAAAAATCCACTCTAGAAGGACTATTTTTGGGATTTAGAAAGGCTAATATGTATGTCATAAATCTTAGGTGTAGAGGGAACATGACATTCATGCTATAGTATCAATACATGGAACCAAGAATGTATTCCATGTTTGTCCCTAACTCCAACAATTGTTTGTAAATAATTTCACATAATTACACCGAAAACGACATTAACATGACCGTGTTTAGGTGATTGTATAAAATTTCATCAGGAATATTGATAGCTTGGACGATCATGTGTCACATATTGGAGGAATAGAAATTATGAGAGTGTTGCACCAATGACATTTTAAGTGTGAATTGTCTGAACATATTGTTCCCACATTAAGGGTTTGGTACTCTTATTATAACATTTTATTCTAGTTGTCATGTTTATCTCGCTCTCAAGTATTAGTCTCCCCTATGCCTCCACCTACCACTATATCCCACCCCTCTCTCCATCTCTCTCTCTCTCTCTTCATTTACCCCTACCATCCACCCTCCCTCCCCTCCCCTCTTGATCTCTACAACCAAGCATCCCTCTCCATTCAGGTAACTCCCTTCCTACAACTTGAGGCATAGCATGACCATCCACTCTCTTCCTCCCCCTATAGTAACCTTTGGACTTATGTATGGTGTTATTAAGCTTTTAAATTAATAATGTGTGAACAATTGCTTGAAGATTCTATAAGAATATTGCAATATAATTGGTATGATGCTCCTCTACCTGATCCCTCTATACTAGGACCTTAAAATATGAATGTATACAAGCTTACGAATAGATGGAATGGGACATTCGCATAGCAATATCAAGACATGAGATCAATATCGTATTGCACAGTTGTTCCCAACTCAAGCAACTATTTGTAAATAATTGCACATAATTATAATGAAAGAGACATTAACATGTTCATGTGGAGGTGACGATATAAAACATCATCGGTATTATTGATGGGATGGAATATCATGTGTCAATTATTGGAGGTGTGTACATCAAGAGAGTGTTGCACCAATGAAACTTCAAGTGTGAGTGTCCAAAAACATTATGACCACATTAAGGGTTTTCTATTCTTATTGTAACATTTTATTCTAGTTATCTTGTTTGTCTCTCTCTCAAGGATCAGTATCCCCTGTTCCTCCACCTACCCCTAACCCCAAACCCACTCTCTCTATCTCTTCATTGCCCCCATAACACCCACCCCCTCCCCTCCCCTCTCAATCCCTACCATCGATCCTCCCTCTTCATCCAAGTAACCCCCATCCTATAACTCGAGGAATAGCATGACCACCTGCTCTTCGCCTTCCCATATAGTAAACTTTGGCCTTATGTATGGAATGCTTAATATTTTAAATTAATAATGTGTTAACAACTGCTCGAATTTTCTATAAGAATCCTGCAATCTAATTGGTTTTATTCCCTCCTACAATTACTAAAATGTTAAACCTTCTTGACCACCATCTTTTGAAATCAGAAGATGAATTAATGCATTGATTCAATAGTTTATATCCTGAATGATAAAGCTTGTTAATACTTCAATGGATCCCCAAATTAGTGGAAAACCAAGAGCTAATGTTTCCCATGCAAAGATGCATTTTTCCAAAATATTTCCAATGCGTAGTTACTATGCTTTATTTGGAATTGGGTTATGACGACAATTCTACTGTGGATGAATTGATCATTAACTTCATTGGGCAAATATTTTTTTCTTGGCGAAAGGCCAAGTAATAAGGTTTGATTTTGTTGCATTTGTGTCGAATGCTATTCATGGATAGTTTTGTGTTTTTATCTCCTTGAATTTTTTATATATTGCATATTTGATTTACTTGATTATGTTATTTCAATACCCTTAATTTGAACATATTTATTTAAAGTGATTAACTGTGGAAGGTAATGCATTGCCTATAACTTAATGGATTGAAATCATGATCCATTTAATGCTCAAGGTTATAATGCCTTCATGGATATCTTTTTTCTATACGCCCATAAAATTATTCACAAATTTTATCCAAAAAGGATGCCAAAAGAGTTCTAAGCCATGATACAACCAAGATATGGGTCCAAAGTAGAAGGCTAGTTATTATATCCTGATTGCACTCTACTAAGGATTTATGGGTTTGAAGGGATACCTTACATGTTACCTTTTCCATTTCTTCCATCCTTCTTAGCACTGTCTAAACTTCTTCCCATCTCTATAGGTTTGTTATACTCTACCATTCTGGTTTGGGATTAGGTTCATAAGAAGGATTCTTGTTTCCAATTCTCATTAATGAAATAAACCCATGGGAGTCATACTCAAAAGATTCTACTTTATTCATATTTAAATTTATCATATATATTTCCAACTTCTACAGTGTTCTTGACCTCTTGAACTGAAAAGGTCTTATTTCTTGAGGAAGATTGAAACTTCAATGGTGTTTATAATTTCTAAAGTCTCTCTCATCCACCTTGAACATATTCCTAGCATATTCTAATGAAAACATTTTAGGTGTGAGAAATGTTGTAATTTGATAAGGTTCTTTCAAATCCATAAACTCTAATCAATGTAAACTCCTTGAAGAGGGACCAATATCCTATTCTAATTTTAGGAGTGAACTGGAGCAATTTTTTTATTCTATGGAAACATTATAGGGGGCTTTGCACCATGAATGATAGTGTAGGATACCTTCGTAACTTTATTTGTAAATTCAACAAAATTAGCATTGTCATACCTTCTTAAGAATAATTCATGCCCCCTAAAAAGTGGAAGGAGATTACCCTACTCATCAACCATCATTAAAATTATACCCTTAAAATATTCACAATTTTGATGGATAAAAAAGTAGAAAAGGTAAGAAGGATATATGAACAGAGCTATGACATAGAACTCACATAACTGATATTGATTTCTTTCGGCTAAGAGACTACACATGTCATATCTAGGGAATTTTTTGGAAGACATAGGATTTATACTCAAAAGAAAACCCAAGGTAGTTCATCAACCTTTTCATCATGTTCATACCCAAGAACTATACATATCAATGATATAGCTTTCTTGGATGACTCAAAAAATACCACTGAATCATATGTTGGAGGGGTTTCAAGGAGGAAAATAAATTTACTTAGATGTTCAAGAAAGAATAGGTTTCTATCTAAAAGGTTGAAGTCTCTATAAGGAGTTGATAGTGTTATTTCGTTAATCTCTTTGACTTTTAAAAATTTAGGGATGGAAACCATTTTATGTAAACTTTGGGGATCTACATTGCATAGGACAATTGAGCCATCTGATAAAAAAATTTCCTTTTTACTGGGAGATTACTGTTTGAAACACTAGGCTATAAATTCATGGGAGTATATTGGTTTTGGGCATATTGTCCTAGCCAGGTTAGACTCCTAGAGGTGCAAGTGGTCCTGGTTCGAGATGGCTAATGACTATGTCTCTTCAAGAATTGAATTTAAGTTGGAATTGTATATTTTTGTATCAAATACCCAAAACTATATATCCATAAAATCTTCATCACCGATAAACAAAGACTTAGAATTTAGGATTTTGGAAGACTATTCCATGTATAAGCTTCACTGCGCACTTAGATTGTACTAGGTATACTTTGATATTTATGAATTAGGGTGAAAAACATGAACTTCCAGATAAATCAATGATTTGGGAGAATGGGAGATATTCAAAATTACCTTGGAATAGTAGTCAAGAGATGCCTTTTGTTGATATGTTTTAGACATACAAACTTGTTTGAGTTGGGTCTTCTTCTCTGCAACTGTTTGTGAGGGTAAAACAACACTGGGTTTGTAATTTTAACAGGATGGAAAGTTTGAAATAATGGATAGTTGGCCTAAAATGGTTTGGAATGCCAGAAAATAACATCACTCTAAGTGTGGGGCTTGGGTAGAAACATCTTCAAAATTTATAGGCTTGGTGGTCTAGCAGTTTTAGTTAACCGATGTGGTTTTGGCCAAACCATAACTCCCAATGGCTTGGTGGTTTTATACAAAAGGATCAGCGAGGAGTTACCACTAAGAACATGATATGTGTCAAATTTTTTTTTTCTAACTCCTTAGAGAAACAAATTAACATCACATCATTTCGTCAAGGAGATATGAACCTCCACTATTGATCTATACTTTTTTATTATCTCACCAACCCTTTTTATTACATGATCATCTTCTCGGTGAGCTATTAATAATAAACGTTGATCTTGAGATTCAATTTACTTATTGGATATGCACTTTCTATTTATCTCCTGAGTAATTTCCTCGTGTGCTATTCATCATGACCATCGATCTTAAAATATATATACACTTTTGTAGGTGGGTCCAATAGTTTGGGTTAAAATAGATTTACAATTTTGTAGGTGGGTCCAACAGTTTGGGTTAACTAGCATTCTTTTGGCCAAACCATAAATCCCAATGGCTTGGTGGTTTTATGCAAAAGGTTTGGGGATGAGTTACAACTAAAAACATGCCATGTGTCCATTTTTGTCATTTCTAGTAATCCTTAGTGAGAAAAATTAATCTCACATCATTTTTGTCCAAGAGATATGAACTTGCACATTTGATCTATTGATGCACTTTTTTATTAGCTCGCTACCCCTTTTATCTCATGATTATCTTCCCAATGAGCTATTAATAATAATCATTTATATTGAGATTCACTTTACTGATCAGATATGCACTTTCAATCTATCTTAGGTGCTTTATCTGCATGTTATTCATCGTGGCTGTCGATATAAAAACATATCAATCCTTTTCACTGCATTAAAGCTAGTGCTCAGATTCAAATTATTGGTCACATGTTGTGACAACTTGTCCAATATTTCACTGAGTCTAGCATGCAACCATTATATCTTTGTGTTGTGACAACCATAGACTATAATATTTGTTTCTGCTCAAATGCATCACTCATTAATCGACAACTCCCAAGCGGGTTCGTCAACATCATGTGATGTCACCTAGAGTTGACCAATAATTGTGTGCATGTTGTTAAAATACAAATTTGGATCAATAATTATAGGGGAAATATTGAAATTATTTTTCATTCAATCACCTCTTAGAAGGGAAAAAAAGAGTTACCTTCTTGTATCCGGCAGCCTAGTTAGCACCACCCCTCGATAGAAAAAGACATCTACAAGATTTCACCCTGTGAGTAATTTTTCTTATTTCCATTGTATGTTTACATCTGCATAAAAGATTGGATTTCCCTCCTGGTAATTTCTCTTATTTTCTTTTATTGTTGACAAATGCATAAAATGTTTTTTATCCCACCTAGTAATTTCCCCACCTCTTCTCATCTACCCTCAAGCTCCTGAAAGTAAATTTTAGAGGTGAATTAAATGAAAATTGGGTTTTGCACTTAGGACTTCAATGCATATTTGGAATTCTCAATTAAATGTCACTCCTACTCCCATGATATCCCTTCAATGGAAATCTGCATCCTTTAAATTCATATCTGCAAGACTCCAGGCATTCTTTTAGGTGTTGCATTCTAAGATTTGTATCCATATACATATGCCTTTGTATCTGTTTCTATTTTGTGTTTTATTTGCAATCACATAGCCTTTTTCATATAATTTATGCTCCTTGAATGCAACTTTGTAGTGAATAGATTCACCACTCCGATTCTAGCCACTACAATTCAATCTGCAATTAGCAGTCCAACAAATTATTCTCTAGGTATGTTATGTTATTTTTTCTATTTATTGTGTATCATGGTAGATTTAAAAAACAAAATTGTAAGGTATCTAGAAAACATCTGATTTTTCATTAAAAATTCCATAGTTGTGAACAAAAGACTTTGTTTTAATTTCTTTAGGAGTTGCAGGCTCTTTCTACCACATAAGGTTTACCATCATCATTAGTGTTGGTGTATTTGTAACTTCAGAATATATTCTGATGTATATTATCATTGTATGTTTTACTCCCATTGGAGATGTTTTTTCCTCCTTGCGTGATGTCTTTATTGTGTATAGACCTTGAAGTACAACCTCCATTGTAAGTCAGGGGAAAATCCCCTAGTGTAACATCATGTAATGTGTATTTGGAGACTCTCTAGGAGAATTCATCGCTAATAGTAGAACAAGTTGTCCCTATTCATGTATTTGGTCATTCACATGAAAGTTATAAATAGGGAGGCGCTCTCCCTCATTTATACACACCTCACACTCTCAAGTTCGCAGGCAAGAGAGAGAGAGAGATAGAGACAAGGGATGAGAGATAGATAGTTGATGAATACTTCTTATTACTGGGTTTGGTCATCTTATGACATAGTCTTTGTGACTATACTATTTTTAGGAATTTTGTCGAGTTTTCTCCTTTATGGTTTCCTCGGTAAAAATATTTGTCTCTTGTGTATCTATTGCATCTCGTTATACTTGATATTATTTTAGACAAATATCTTAATTAAGCTACTAATATCTATTAAAATATAACAATTAATGGTCCTCCAATGTAACAATATCCTCTATGTTTTCCCTCAGGTTGTACGTCTAGCATATTAGGCATTTCTTTGATTTTACATGCTATCTATAACTTCAAATACCATACAAAAGGGATTTAGTCAAAATAAAAATACCAAGGAGGGTCATGCAGATAGTACATTCTCTATGCCCTTTTAGGATGATGATCTAGTCATCAGACTAAGGGAGGGAACCTGAAAAAAGGACGGAATGGTGAACAAGGGGTCAAATACATGGGATGACCTAGTTATGAATGTGCAACTTCTAACCATACTTGCAGTAAATAAATAGAAAATATATTAAACTATTATTTTTCCCTTGCATATACATTTTGCAAGTTGAGTTCTTTCTTCTTAAAAATTGGAATAGTGATTTAACTCGATGATTTTTCCATTATTTAACTCCATGATTTTTCTAGTTTGATTTTGTACCTCTATTGTCAAAAATCTATCATGAAAAAGTCTTCTAATATAAAACTTCCATCCATGCTCCCTTCTTCTATTGTTTCATCCTGCAAACAATCATTGCTTCCAAACAGGATACAGAAATCATTATGCAATATCATTCCCTAAACTAAGACTCCGCTTCATCAACATTGTTCATGTCTACCACACCATCGCTATCATATTAATTTTCCCACATTAGCTATGCCATATTGAAATTAATGACAACTATTCAAAAAAAAATTCACCTTTCATATGTCACCATGACCTTGACTGTATGTGTAATGTACCTTTTTTTGGAATTTTAGAGAAAATTACAAATTGGGCAAAATTCGAGCTTAACTAGTCAAGACTCTTGAGGGTTCCAAATTTCACCAAATGGTCCCAAATTTGAAATGTAATGGTATAATGAGTCTTATAACATCCAATATGGCATATGGACACTTTGTATCAGACTTTATACCATAAAAAATTGTTTTGGGTTAAAGTGAAACAATGCAATTTTACTAGGAAATTGTCACTCAAATGCCCCCTAGGGTGATGGCCAAACTAGCTCTCCAAATCAACTACGAACCTCCCAAATTTCAGAAATAAGTATGGGAATGAGTTTCATACATCAATGAGTTTCCTTAATAATTTTATTAAATTATTCAAATGGCTTATGATCTGCAACATTTGTAGGGTAGCTTTCGTAGAAATCGCCTAAGGGAAATTGCAATACTAGCTAGACTTTGACATAGGAAAGGTAGAATATATAGTTCTGAGACTAATATGAAACATAGTGGTAATATATGGAATACAAATTGATTCCCCAACAGCATGAAATTCAAATGGAAAAACTTGCACAAATATGATACAATACTCCTCCAAGATTGAAGCCAAAGTCATGGAAACTAGTGATTCAATGGCATGGGAATGCAATGTTTTCACACATGAGTTTCTTGTATTTTGACCCACAGAGGATATGGAAATTAAATTAAAGAGTAATAAATCATATATGGCTGTCACAACATCCTCAAACTCATATAATATATCTCATACAAATATGGTATAAAACTACTTCAAGATTGATGCCAAAATCCATGAAGACTAGTGATACAAGGGCATGAGTATGCAAGCTTTTCATACATGTATTTATGATATTTATCCTTAAAAATAATTTGAACATAATATCACAGAGACATACATCACATATTTATCCCCCATCATCATAGAACTCATATAAATTTCCTCATACAAATATGATATACACCTACTTCAATATTGAAGCCAAATCCATGAAAACTAGTTATTCAAGAACATGGGAATGTGAATATCTAACATGTGTAATATTGATATTTTGACTTGTAGAGAATATGGAGATGATATTACATAGCCATAAATCATAAATCAAATATTTGGCTTCAAATATCCTCAGAAACGGACAAGAATCACTCTAGAAAGTGTGCCATCAAATGTGAGTGTGGGGGAATGGAGAAGAAGGAATGGGAGAATATGGATATAGATGAAAATTTGACTTTATAGAAATTCAACCTGTAACTAAAAATAATTAATTAATATACAATGAGAGGTATAAATGGACTATCCATCAAACAACCTTGAAAGGAATCCAACTCCCTCGAAATTGGTTTACAAGCAGGGAGAGTGAACACTCACTTTGCAATGGACAAGCTAAAGCTCTTTCAAATTCCAAATGCCAATTAAAAAATGGTGAAAATATAATATCCTTACTCATGGAATCCTTTTATTAACTGCATGAGGACACCTAAGGTCGATTCCCCTCCATGGTCTTCCTCCAACTCATCTTAGTGGATTAGTAACTCATATGACACTTGTCTTCCTCTTCATGCTCCAATTATTTCCCCAATTCGAATGGATTTCTCTAACTCCCAAATTAGACCTATTGGTGGTTATTTTTAGCCCTGTCATGTTATATTTGTCATATGTCAGCAACCAGGTCTGAATTTTTCATACTTTTCATAGAATATGCCATCATTTGTTGTCATAGAGTGCATCGAATCTCTATCCAAGTGGCACACATTGTCTTCTAGTCTCTTCCTCTTACATGGGAATTACTCTCATTTACCAATTCGAATTCCTTGGATAATTATATGATATTTTACACCACATCAGAATACAAAAACATTATGTTACCCATGTGTTCGAATTTGGATGAACATCATGCCAAGTGTGTGGGAAATCTAGTCAGACAAAGGATCCACAAGATTCCAAGTGTCTTCATGAATCTATGCCACCTTATTTTCTTGGAATTTAGCATTTATATGGCACATTTAAATGTGAATATGATAAAATAAAGTCATTTTGGGTTCCATTTCCCCTTATCACAAAATTTACATCTCCGTCTCAACCCAGGGAACTAGTAGATTGGTGAAACATTATCTGCATGTAATCTTATTTGGAAAATATTTAATTAGGGACATGAAAATCCTCCCCATTGATGATTTATTTTCCTCAAGAAATTACAAGTTTGAATGCTGCAAAAAAAATTCATATTCCCAAGTGGCATCCTCATTTGGTACTCCTTCCTTTGCACCAAGTGCTCTCTTATGGTTTTGCTCATTAATTTTCTTTAGCTGCAATTTGAGTAGTGGCACTCATGTACTACAATTTTTTGTTCCCAAAAGTAAATAGATGTCAATTGTGCATGTTGATATATTCTATAACATCACCACTAACACCAAAAGGATTAATCAAATCCATAAAAAAAAATTGCACAAATAATCTTTACCTTCATATTTTGGAAACCTTTTATGAACTTCCACCCCTTTTAATTTTGTATAACTCTTTGAAGTTGGTACTGAGTTACCAAAATGTGAGTCTCTTAAGATTCCAAGAAAATTTAAGAGAGGAACCACCATGATTTTTGTTGCACTACTCTGATTACAGTCATCTTCTCAAGTGGTGACTAAATATCTAATGTTGCTCAGTGCCCCCAAAATTGAAACCAATGAGACCAAAAATGATCCTAGGGTCCCATATGATCCTGGTACATGGATGGTATGAAATTTATATGATGAAATTCCATGAACACCAAGCATGTGAAAATTGAATCCATCTCTCAAAAGGTCTCCCATAGAGGAAACTGGAACACTGCTCTGCAAAGATGAACTCAAACAGCTAAAGGTTGGTTTGCTTTCTCAAACCAACAATCAAACTGTTACTCCAAGTATGATCTAAATTTATGTGTGAACAAACTTGAAAGAGAATCGCAGAAATTTTGCAAAGATAACAGAGATATAGTAAAAACATATTCTATTAAATAGCGGAAATAGAATAGAATGTAATACAATATCTAGAATGGTGGTGGCTATCTCTGAGAAGATATGTGACTGCTACGCTCATTTGTGCAAAGATGAATAAAAAATGAGGACAAAGGGGCCTATTTATAATAAGTACAAGGGAGAGAACCCCAAAAGTCCAAAACATAACCCTAGAAGATGAACTGTCATAAATTTTGTGGCCCCAAGGTGGTAAGTTGAACAGTCAACTTCCCAGGGTCATAAATTTTGCATACGATATACAATTTGGGTGCTCAATAGATCGTTGGAAATATCTATACAAGGAATACATATGATGACAACGAATATTGAGCGTGAAATGAACTCATATTCATTGCAGGTTTGATTCCAAAAAAAATGTCATTTAGGGCCTCAAAATGACTCATGAAATTTGGGTGGCCAACGGTTTCAATCTGGATCAAACCACCCTCCTTAGGAAAAAATGGTATCCATTGCATCAAATACCATATCATATCTCGAACTATGTGTTGACTTGATCTCCTGGTGTGAAATTTTCCGAAGTGAAGAGGCTAATTTTCTTTGGCAGCCTGAGAGGGTTGTTATTGTTGTATGAATGATTTTTTTTAGGATAACATTGAATGTGTTGCCTTGGATCATAGAGATACTCGGATGGATGAGGAAACAATGACTCGTTTTTATTCTTATGTCTGATGAGCATAGATACCATGTGCTGAGGGTGTGGAGGTGATCTAATGTTCTCCTTCAGACGCAATTATGAAGAGGAATAATTTCCTAATGTGGGAGCTTATCTTCCTACCTTGCGAGACTGCATTAGGTGCAACTAACTCTGGTATCCAATAGATTTTTCCTCTCAAAT
Source organism: Pseudotsuga menziesii (assembly GCA_001517045.1). Classification (NCBI taxonomy): domain Eukaryota; kingdom Viridiplantae; phylum Streptophyta; class Pinopsida; order Pinales; family Pinaceae; genus Pseudotsuga; species Pseudotsuga menziesii. Next base: position 34,431 of record LPNX010876488.1, read on the forward strand.
TAACAATGACACTGCGAAGCTGTGACTCATATACAGCATGACACCTCCACATATGTGGTTATCTTAAAAGAACATCACAGAATTCAAGTGGGGCCACATCACAAAGTACCTTGTCTTTGAAAGGATTAATTCCATATGGTAGGAGACATTGTTGAGTAATGTGGATACCTCATCCTTGGCTTAGCCAACTGATGTTGTAGGGTTGTAGGTGTGGTGTTGTCGGAAGCTCCAATCTCTTGATGACTTCTGCTAAGATCAGGTTCTTTTGGTTGTTGTTGTCAACAATAAAATGTAGAGGTATTCCCTTCACCCACATATGCGAGTGGAAGAGGCGCTCCTCTTCCTCTGAATTTTCAGGCTCCTATGTTTGAATATGTGCGATAGAAACAGTGGCAGTGGGTTCTGCATCAATTATCTGTTTCCCATGGTCTGTGGTTGTGGAATTGGGTTTTGAATCGGAATCGATATATGATTCAAAATATTTGATCTCGGCCACCAATGACTTCTTTGAGTGACATTCATCGGTGTTTTTCCAAGGGATTTTATGAAATTCAAACCACTTCCCAGTGTCCTTCTTTGTCTTTCCATTCCCATTCATTTCTTGTGGTGGGGACTAGTTTTCCTTTCCTTGTCCTTTTTTTTGTGTGCCAAGGCTTCCCTTGCCTTTATTCTAAGATGGGTTCACAGGTCCAGAGTCTTGCTTTTTCTTTTGCTAAAATTTATCCTCGATTCTGACACCATACCGATAGGAAGATGTAAGTGAATATATTTTGAGGAATTCCATCTCAGTTCGGATGTACCAATGTAGAACACTATGATATTTAAGTATTAGGTGCCGCTCAAAGTACTTGATACCCAAATTTGTGTGCAAGGTATGAAAGTTTTTCGTGTACTCTGACACCGTCTAGTCCCTCTCTTGACGTAGAATGGTCCATTTTGTGTACTGGTCATCATAGTTTCCCACAGGGTAATATTGTTCCTTGACAACATCTATGAAAGAGGCCCAAGTGGGATTTGTCTCAAACATTCTAGACTCGTCTGATGAGTTTTTCTCCCAATATGTACCCCACCAATTTTGGACATGGGGGAATGCCTTAAGGAGAACAAAGGTGTTTCTTGTTGGAGAAATTGTGGACAGAGAAATACCCTTCTAGAACATTCAACCAATTATCTAGGGCATCTGTGTCGATATGGCCTTCAAATAAAGGAATATCAAAGTTAATTTGTACCTTGAATGGATTTGCATCCCTAAACCAGCTACTCATTAATTATGCACTTGTCACTTTCGACATTTGTAGAAGGATTTGGGTGAAACTATCCATCATCTCATTCCTCTTTCGCTCGAGGGATTCCTCGAGAAATACTTGATAGGATCTCCTCCTCCGTCATCTTTATTTTCTTCCGCCATGGGAGGTCATTTGGGACGGCAAGAGTGATCAAGTGAAACTATTTTGATACCAAACTCTCTATATCTGGACCTCATCGAAGACATGCGCCGAGAAACAATCAAAGATCAAATTTCTCTAATACCACTAATCCAAATTTATCTGTGAATGAAATGAAACAATAGATATAGAATCATAATCACAAAAATTTTGCAAAGATAACAGATATACAATAAACACATATTATATTAAATGGTGGAATTAGAACAGAGTGTAATACAATAGATAGAATGGTGGTGCCTATCTACGAGAAGAGATGTGACTACTATGCTCATCTGTGCAAATATGAATACAAAATGAGGCAAAAGGTGGATATTTATAATAAGTATGAGGGAAAGAACCCCAAAAGTCCAAAACATAACCCTACAATATGAATCGCCATAAATTTTATGGCCCCAATGTGGTAAGTTGAGCAATCAACTTCTCGGGGTCATAAATTTTGCATACGATCTCTAATTTGGGCGTTCGATAGCTCATTGAAAATATCTATCTGAGGAATACATCTACTTAAAACAAATATCAAGCCCAAAATAGAGGCATATGGACTGAAAGTTTGATGCCAAAATAATGTCGTTTAGGGCCTCAAAACGACTCGAAAAGTTTGGGACCCGAAAAACTATATAAAAATAACTAGGAAACTGCCACAAATGGACAATTGTTTTGAGCCAGTGGAATAGGTGGGTGGTCACTGGTTTCCATAAGGATCAAAGTGAGATGAAACCAAGCAATACCAATATCCAATTTCTTATATTGCACCCTTTTAAACATCATGAGTACACAATATAGATCATGAAAGTACATAACAACATCATACAAATGTACATCAATCCGGTACCTCATCAAAGAATCATGAAAGTTCTTGTACATCCAAGTAAGTAGATCATCATGTATCCCATATATAGAAGCATAAAGTATTATATCATATATGCCCAAATGACATAGGTGAGGATCCCATGTCCAATAATGCTACTCCAAAATAATATAATGTGCATCAATATAATCATTCATGTATTCTTTCATCTAAGAAGTGGATGAAGAGCCTCCGCCAAAATATGAACCAAATAAAAATCAAAGAAAACATGAATACTTCAAGTGGCTCCAAGAAGTCTCATCAATACACCCATGAATATGTATATCAACATGAAATAATAAAGGATGTTTCTTCCAACAATAATGTTCTTCAATCATATATCTCTTCACCCAAGTGTGGGATGAAGTTCCTCCAACATCAAATGGACTAGGAAAGGAGAAACCAAAATCATGAGTCTCCAAGTGACTCAACTGAATACCATAGGTGCATCCATGTAGATGTGTATCATCATAATGTAACAAGATATGATGCTGCAAATGTAAAGAATATGGTTCTATAATCAATTCATCATCAAACAGAGATATAGAAATTCCATACTCTTCATGTGGCACCATAAAAAAGAAACCTTTCTCCCATACTTCATTAGGATGAATGCTACAAAATTTGGAAGTGTAGGATGTAGGAGAAATAACCAACTCACCCAAATGATCAGAAAGTGAAAAATTTCCATCATGTGAAGGATCCATAGTGGTAGGATTATGCACCTCCCTTAAAAATGAAAAACTTTTCTCATGGGTTGGTTCCAAGGTGGTGGAATCATGCACTTCTTCAAAAAGTGTGTAACCATTTTCAAGAGGAAACTCAAGTTCCTCTTCCACCACAACAATTGATTGTCTCTCATAAATATCATCTTCAAACACATCAAGAACCTGCAATTTTTCATGTTTATCATGATCCATCATGTCATTAGAATCCTCTAATAAATCTACCATATGACAACCTGAAACATAGGAGGAAGAAGAAGTATCTTGCAACCTCTCAAGACGTTTTCTCATTTTCAATTTCGAGGTTATGAATATCTTCATTATTCTTCAAGTAGGCTTCATGTAACCATTCAATAAGCTCAATCACATTTTTTCTATCAAAAATCAAAGACCTAAAATTACCTTTGATGTTGGACATTTCTCTTAGAATCTTCTCCATGTAATCAAGGAAGGATGACTCCTCCAATGAAGAAACTTTCCAACAAGAATTTGATACCAATGCTTGAGTTTCATGGATTATGCTAAGGTCCTCATGGATATCCATTTCACTCATATTTAAATGCCCTTCAATGAAGTATGGTTCATGATATCTAACCTCCTCTTCTTCTTTTTGTTTGATTTGATCAACTTCTTGAAGCTTAAGTGGTGATGGGAAAGTTGATCTTGGTTCTTCATTATCTGTCACAAGGTATTCATCTTCATGCTTATGAAAACTTTGTATTGTAGCAAAAATTTTCCAATATTATCTCTATGTCACCAACATATAGTTGTGAGCACCTATTAGTAGGTACTCCTTCATAGTTCAACCATCCATCAGTAGATGCCCTTTCATCCATGTCCACAGTAGAATATGTATCGGAATGATATATTATAGTTTCAAGGGAATATTCTTAATTCTCATGCAATGTTTCCTAATCTTTTTCAAATTCACTTGGGAGTGACTTTCGATCCATATAAATTAATGCATTTTTTGTTGCACCACCCACAAAACTTGGTGGCTCGTTGGTCTCCTCCCTACTCATGGATTACTGATTGTTACTTAATGAGTTCACATTTGATTTCGTGTGCCTATATACATTCAAATAATCATCAAAGTATTCAAAAGGAATGGTATTATGTGTCTCTTCATGATGGAAACTTCCACTACCCCCTCCTACTAGCTTACGCCTAAGTTGCCTAGCCATCAATTCAAATCCTTGCATGATTTTCTTGGTTGTATCATCAAAATATGACTTGATGAGTTTATTAAATTCATCATTACCATCCATAACTTCAATAGGTGACAATACCATGCTTTTATACCACTGTAATGTCCCTTTTTTGGAATTTTCGAGAAAATTACAAATTGGGCAAAATTCGAGCAGAACTAGTCATGACTCTAGAGGGTTCCAACTTTCACCAAATGGTCCCAAATTTGAAATGTGATGGTATGGTGAGTCTTATAACATCCCATTATGGTATATAGAAACTTTGTATCATACTTTATACTTCCGCAAACTTGTTTTGGGTTAAGGTGAAACAATGCAATTTTACTAGGCATTTGTGTTCAAATGCCCCCAAGGGTGATGGACAAACTAGCTCTCCAAATCAAGTAAGACCCTCCCAAATTTCAAAAAATAGTATGGGAATGAGTATCATACATCAATGAGTGTCCTTAATAATGTTGATTAATTTCTTCAAATTTCTTATGATCTGCAACATTTGTAGTGTAACTTTCATAGAAATTCTCTTAGGGAAATTGGATTACTAGCTAGACTTTGACATAGGAAAGGTAGAATATATGGTTGTGAGAGTAATATGAAACATGGTGGTAATATATGGAATACATATGTATTCCCAAAAATCATGAAAATCAAAGGAAAAACCTCCCATAAATATGATACAATACTCCTCCAGGATTGAATCCAAAGTCATGGAAACTAGTGATTCAATGGCATGGGAATGCAATCTTTTCACACATGAGTTTCTTGTATTTCAACCCACAAAGGACATGGAAATTAAATAAAAAATTAATACATCATATATGTCTATCACTACATCCTCAAACTCATAGAATATCTCTCATACAAATATGGTAGAAAACTACTTCAAGATTGAAGCCAAAATCCTTGAAGACTAGTGATACAAGGGCATGAGTATGCAATATTTTCATAAATGTATTTATGATATTTCAACTTACATAGAATTTCGACATAATATTAAAGAGACATAAATCATATATTGCTTTCCCATCATCATAAAACTCATATAAATGTCCTCATACAAATCTGATATAAAGCTACTTCAATATTGAAGCCAAATCTATGAAAACTGGTTATTCAAGAACATGGGAATGAGAGTCCTTAACATGTGTATTCTTGATATTTTGACTTACAAATCATACATAAATGATATTACAGAGCCATAAATCATAAATTAAATCTTGGTAACTATCCTCAGCAAGGCGCAAGAATCACTCCAACAAGTGCACAATAAAATGTGAGTGTGGGGGAATGAAGAAGAAGGAATGAGAGAATAGAGAGATAGATGAGAATTTGATTGTATGGACCTTCAAATTGCAACTAAAAATCCTTCATTAAGCTCCAATGAGAGCTATGAATGGCCTCTCCATCAACCAACTTAGAAAGGAATCCAACTCCCTCAAAATTGGTTCACAAGCAAGGAGAGTGAACACTCACCATGCAATGGACAAGCTAAAGCTCTCCAAAATTCCAAAGGACAATTAAAAAATGATAAAAATATATACTCCTTCCTCATTTCATCCTTTTATTAACTTCATTAGGCCTCCTAAGGTCTAATTCCCCTCCATGGTCTTCCCCAAACTCATCTTAGTGGATTAGTAACACGTATGATACTTGTCTTCCTCTTCATGCTCCAATTCTTTCCCCAATTCGAATTGTTTCCTATAACTCCCAAATTCGACCTCTTGGTGGCTATTTTTATCCCTGTCATGTAATATTTGTCATATGTCAGCAATCAGGTCTGAATTTGTCATACTTGTCATAGAATCTTCCATCATTTGTTATCCTAGAGTGAATGGAATCTCCTTCCAAGTGGAAAACATTGTCTTCTAGTCTCTTCCTCTTCCATGGGAGTTACTCTTCTTTACCAATTAGAATTCCTTGGCTCATTATATGATATTTGACACCACATCAACATCCAATCACATCACATTACACATGTGTTCAAATTTGGAAGAAGATCATGCCAAGTGTGCGGGAAATATCATCACCCAAAGGCTCCACAAGCTTCCAAGTGTCTCCATGAATCCATGGCACCTTATTTTATTAGCATTTATCATTTATGTGACCCATTATAAATTTGAATATGATAAACTAAAGTCCTTTTGGGTCCCTTATCCCTTTATTACAAAATTTATTTTGCCATCTCAACCTAGGGAACTAGTGGGTCGATGAAACATTATTTGCAAGTAGTCTTATTTGGAAATTATTTAATCGGGGACATGAAAGTATGATGGAAGTTACTAGAACTTGTCATGTATTTATAGAAATGTCAAGAATAGTGAGCACAAGAAAGGTTGGTTTCCCCTTCCTTTATGACAAAAATGTAAAAATATTGAACCTACAAAGGTTAGGCCAATAATTCATCTATATCCAGAATGGTGAATAGAAGAAAGAACGGCCGACCTTTCAAAAAAAATTCCACCTCTCATACATCATTGTGACCTTGATCGTATAATGCCACTTGCTCGGATTCATCCTGTATTATAGAAATATCAAGAATAGTAAGCACAAGAAGGGTAGACCACCCTTTCTTTTATGAGAGAAATGAAAAAATATTGAACCTACAAATGCTAGGCCAAAAATTCATCTATATCAAGAATGGTGAACGCAAGAAGGAATGACTGACCCTTCCTGTATTGTAGAATTATTGGGAATAGTAAACAAAAAAAGGATCGAGCACCCCTTCTTATATTCTCCAAATAACAAGAATATCATGGAGAAAAATGATCAGTTGCCCCTTAGTTTATGAGAGAATTCTAAAACTATCAAAGCTCATAATGGTCACTCGACAATTCATTTATATCCAAAATGGTGAACCATTCTAGTTAACTAATTACATTATACCATGCACACTTTATATACATGCATAAAGAACAATAAATTAAATTGAAAATTTGATATCCATAAAAAAAATTAAAAATAAAAAATAATTTAATTTAATAATAAAAAGAAATAAAAACCTATCTTTATAATCAATTAAACTAATTTATATATATATATATATGCACTTAATGCATGAAGACTTTAAATTAAGATTTATTAAGCTTTGAGAGGAATCAAACCTTTTGTCACTTAATTTTTTTTTTAAATATAAAATTTGAAAACAAGTTTGTACTTTAAAAAATTTTACCTTTCAACTTTTAATAAATCTAAAATTGAAATAAAATTATGGTATAACTTACATAATTTCTAGTAATATTATATAACAAGTCTAGAAATCTTGTTAATTTCTTTTTTAAATCATAATTTTGTGGTGTTCCAATAATGTTTTTTGATATATAAATAAAATCAATACCCTCAAATATCCATAAACAAGTTTAAACAATGTTCTTTGAAATTTTAATTTTTTTACCTAAATTTATTGCAAAAAATAATGTAGAAAAATACAAAATTATATAATTTTATTTTTCTTTCTTACCACATAATGTAGATCATCATCAATTGCTCTCTAAGGGGCTATTGAACAATCTTGTTCAACGAAATTCCAAATGCTTGTATGACAGCTTTGCATAATTTTTGCATAATTACATGGATGAAAAAGGCGAGTAGTATGTGATGCAACAGTCAATGCCACATACTATTACAATGTAGTTTTTCATCAATTGGTCCAATTGGTCCATGGGCTATTGAACAATTCAAATGCTTTCTGGCAGCTTCTTGAAAAAGTGAGTCAATGTTTAAGACAAGGAAGGTGATGCAAGCAACAATACTCTATACCATACTAGCCCTCATCAATTGGTTTAGAAGCTATGAAAGAATCTCGTCCAAGTAAGTTCCATCAATACCTATGCGCGCCATTGTGGCCCTCATCCCCTTGTAGGCCCTCTCTAGGTAAGTTTCATCAATACCCTAGGCCTGCACCATTGTGGCCCTCATCATTTTGGAGGTTAGTGAACAATCTTATCCAAGTTTCATTGTTCACGAGAAGTGTTACTTTTTCAAATTCTTTTGGGTACCATCATCTTCAATAATTCGATCGAGCATTTTGTTTTGCTGCCTTCCATTTGGGCAAAATGCTAATTATAGATTCTCTTGTTTGAAATTGTGAAGTGATGAAAAGTTAAGTAGAGTGTCTTCACTCTACAGGGAGCCATGTTGGGACTTCTTTGGATTGGCTTTTCCAGCTTCAAAATGAGCGATCATGCTTCACTCGTGCAGTGGGATATATTTGTACTCTCTAAATCCAAATCAAATGGAATATATTTTTACTTAAAATAAAAAGACGACATATCATGCTATTGGCTTGACCTTGCTTGGAGATCAAGTTTGTACTCTCTTAATCTAAAAAAAGCGATATCTTTGTACCCTCCGGATCTAAGAGAAAGATGTGTGCCATGCTTTGCTTTTTGATTACAGATAGGAAGTCCAATCAACAATGAAATGAAATCATTTCATAAGTTTTATGGTTGCCTACGGGTAACAATATATTTCTTTTAACAGTTATGGAAGCGTAAAAGACTTCTTTCTTTATTACTTAGTTGATTCGGATGGTTTAAATACTTTTAGTTCATGGTTTTTTAGATAAGAGATTACTCTTACAAATTAAAACTAGTATACCTATATAGTTTGTGGCTCGATCAGGTCTATAGAGATCAAATGGTTGAGAGATAGTTATGGAATCGACGACACATTGGAAATATGTTTATTAAACTGGTTTAACTGTGATTTATCCATGCCTATGTACATATTATCACCTGCATTCTTTTTGTTATCCATTTATTAACTATCAATTATTTTTTTATTCTTCTAGTTAAACAGGTTTAAGTTTGAGTTATTCATGCTTAGCTACATGTTATCAACCACATTCTTCTGGTTATCCATTTATCTTTATCTCACATTCCTCTAGTTATCTAACATGAACTGTTAAGAATTTGTTATACAATCGCACTTTTAAAATAATGCTGTGACGCCTTCTCACTCGTTATTTTCTGGAGTGGGGTTCTTTTTAAACATTCTGATTGACAATAATTGACCTAAACAAACACATTCGTAATATGGATTTGTTTTTACTTCGAAGATGACTACGAGTCACTGTATATATGCATTTATTTTCTTCAAATATGTCTACGAGTCACTGTATGTATTTATTTTCTTCAAAGATGTCTAAGCGTCACTGTATCATGAATTATTCAACTAAATTTATTTGATCTTTAATATACTGTATTTTAAGATTAAATTTAATTTACATTCCCAGTATGATGAATTATTCAACTAAATTTATTTGAACTGTATGATGAATTATTCAACTAAATTTATTTGATCTTTAAAATACTGTATTTTAAGATTAAATTCAATTTACATTCTCAGTGACAAAGAGAAAGAGAAATGTTATTCTCTCCGCTCATTCAATGCTTGTAAATAACTCTGTTGACGCTCTATCCATATTATCGCTTTCAATGATTAAAAAATATCACGGACTAAACTAAAATAGGAAAGTGAATACATATTTTATAAGTGCTCAGATATCAGAAAGCTTAAATGTTCCCAATATCATTTTATACTGCTAAACTTTCCAGTGACATTGCCCAGCGGGTAAGTCTCAGAGTCCTCTTAAATAGCTTGTGAAACGAAGTTTATTTAAGTAACTTGGAAATAATTAGATTTTCTAGAACCCTAATACCAGTTTCCACAGCTATCAACATTTTGTTTGGAACTCTTGAGCCAATCACTGTGAATGGTGAATCATGCTACACCACGGATTACTCCAATTACTATAAATAAAAGTAGAGGAAATATGATTGCTATAACTTGACAACTTATTATAATAAGACAGTGTTGTGAAAGAGTTATCATGTATTATTATGTTAAAAAGTATTGAAAAATTATTAAATTTAAAAATAATAATAATTAATAATAAAGATTTATTTTGATAATGATATTATTAATTTAAAATTATATTATTTTTATTAATATTAATAAAATGCAAAATAATATAGGCATAATAATTAATATTAAACACATTCATTTATAAATTATTTTTATCAATATATCTTTAATTTTCAAAGTAATCTATTTAATCTATGAATGTATTATAACACATATATTCTACAAATAAGTAAAAGTTGAATTAATTAATTAATTATGAAGTAAAATACTTGCAATTTACCCAATTATTATTAATTTGCAATTACTGTAAAACTAATTGCATATATGCCCCAATGAAAATTAAAATTAAAATTCAATGTATATTTTTCACCTAAAAAAACTTGATTGTGATCTATGTAGAAAGTACCTCTATTTAGACAATAACATAGTCTTTTCATCTTACCTCATACCTTAATCTCAAGTCTAAGGTCCTTCTTTCTTTATAGCACTTGTTTCTACTAACAATTGGTGGGATAAATGTTTGGTTGCTGGAGTTTTTATAAGCTTTATCCTGGTTTGGAGGCAATAGTAGATTTGCTTGACCCTTTGAGATAATAACCTAAAGTAGTTTTATGTATTTTGGTTTTTGACAAAGGTAAATTTGTCTTCTTATCATTTCTAGTTATTTTAGAAAGAATTTGGTTGTTAAGGATCACTTTGGATTCTAGGTAAGAGATCCTTTCTATGAGGGGATTTTGCTTCAATTTTCACTCTATCCTTTTTTTTTTGGAGGGGGAGGGCGGGTGGGGGTCAAATATGGCCAATAACCTATGTCCTCTAACTTTATTAAGGAATAAGGTTTAGGGAAAATAAAGAAAATTTGAGGCTCCATGAACATGCAGCTTGAGGGAATGTATCAAACCATTAAACACTTGACTATACATCTTTGAGAAATAAGAGAACAAACATAAAATTCTAGAGAACAACCTTGAGGAGTAGGGTGAGAAATTGGAGAATGTATCAAACCATTAAACACTTGACTATACATCTTTGAGAAATAAGAGAACAAACATAAAATTCTAGAGAACAACCTTGAGGAGTAGGGTGAGAAATTGGACAAGGTATCGATGCACTACAATATCATTCTTAGATTTGCACATGATTCATGTTATTTAGTAGGTTAGCCATTGAGTTTTACTACAACTAAGCACATTGAGAAGGAAGGACAAGGTGTAAGAAACAACTATGCCAAGTGATTGAGTGCTCTAACGCCATTCAATGGCTTGTTCATGGAAATCGGTTTATAGAGGAAGGGAACAATGGAAACTACTTCAACTAATTTCATCTAGTTTTTATGTACTTCTTGTATATTTTTTTTCTTAGACCTTTGATTAAAGTTTATAGTAAGAAAGTAGTATATTTACTCCAAGTAATACAATATGGGAAAGAGTTTTAATTCACGTTCTTTCTATAAAAGAAATTTTGTTATGAACATTTAAGCTATGAACCTTAAAGTTGTTAAGTTTTTTATATCGAATTTTAATATAAAAACATGCTTGAAAATCATTTTTTAATTTAAAAAAAAAAAAAAATTAAAAAACTAATTAAAAATGTAACTTATTCTTTACAATTCTTTTAAATTTAAGAAGAGTTTTGAATAGTAATAGGAATTTTTTTCTAAAATAAAAGATAATAATAAAAATAACTATTGTTGTTGCAAATTTAAAATAGTTAAATTAAAAAATAAAATTAATTATTGGTATTGGTATTGTTCAAAATTTTAAAATAATTAAATTAAAATATTAACTTAAATATTTAAAAAAATAAATAAAATAAATAATATAAAATTTTATTTAATTTTATGATAAATTAAATAATATAAAATTTTAATTCATTATATAAAGGGTTTTCAAAGAGAAAATGTTAACCAAATCTTTCAACCAGGTAAGCTAACCAAATTTCCCAAATAGGTGAGCTACCCAAATGGACCTATATATATGGATAGATAAATAAATATATAAAAAAGAAACTATACAAATTAATGAAACTACAAATGAAATTGTAAGAATTAAAGTTACTTTTTTGAAAACTTTGAAACAATGAAAGAACTCACTTTCTTAGAATTTGGTTTAAGGTTTTATTCATTCATATATATGAATGAGAACATGTTTATGTAAAAATAATATGAAATTATATTTACATGTTTAAAGAAGATATTTAATTTTATGTTTATTATAAGAATTGGTGATAAAGTATTTAATGGAATTTGTTTATGAAATTTATATAGAAAAAAATTTATTCAATTTTTTTTTCTATAACATTATAAAATATGTATTTACTAAAGTTGAAAATATTTTCCATATTTTATATAATATAAAAAACTAAATTTATTAAGGAAAATAATAACAACTCTAAAGATGTTTAAAATATATTTTAAAATTATTATTTAAAATAGATTAAACTATGAACACTTTAAAAATTTGCAAATACATAATTTCAAGGGTAATGAAATATTTTGAATGCAATGAAATTTGATTGTAATGAGAATAGGTGTATCTTAAACTTGAGATTGTTTTTTTTTTTTATGGTTTGTAAATTTAAATTTATTTTTATAACTATTTGAATTTGATGTGTTTAGCAAGTTTATAAAAAATGTTATTTTAAATTACGTACTTTTACAATATGAAACTAGCGAAAAGGCAAATCTCAAAGATTCCTTCTTGGAGGTGTTACTTTTTCATTTGCTTCATGGCACTTTCTCCAAATAACTCCATCGAACTCTTTATTATTGTTGCATTCAATCTAGCCACACTATTAAATATTCACTAATTTGTTCTTATGTTGCATTCACAACCAAAATGATAAATGTTTAAAAAGTAATAGTTTGTATCATCCATCAACAAAGTGGGGAAAGTTAGATGGTGGGGTCTTAATTATGTATGAATTAGGATTATGTTGACATATTTGAAACGATTAATGAGTGGTAATGCTTGGAATGATGTGAGCTCCACTCATTTGGTTTGGTATATCTTTGTACTTCCAAATCTAATAAAAGGATATATTTTGTACTCCCTTTTTCTCTAAAGGGTAATTTCTTTAAATTAATCTTATTACTATTTTCATATGTATGGACCTTAAATGGGTTTGAGGCATAACCTTTTTTCAGATCGAAAGATCCATGGGAAACCCAACAATACTTCCCCACATTCATGGATGGTAGAGGTGGTAAACCGCCGGCCATCCTAGCAGAAGGCCTAACCTCAGAGGACTCAAGACTCAAACCCGTGACCTCCCCCCGAACCAAGAGAGTGTGCGCACGTCTTACCAATTGAGTTAACCCTTGGGATTTGAGGCATGACCTCTTTACGATAAAGTTTGTACTCTCTAAATTTAAAAACAATGGCGATGTCTTTGTAGTCTCCTATCTAAAATGAATGATGAGATGAGATTATGCTTCCTTTCCCTCTATCAATATATATAACCATATATATATATATATAACCATATATATATATATATATATATATAGATTGGCTTTAATGTTTATATAAACATTGTGATTTTTTAGGGCCATTGTTTTAAATATAGATATGGTAAGCTATTGCATAGCTTACTAAATGCAATATTTTACATTTAAAATATTACAATAATAAATCATAATGTTTATATAAATATTAGTCAACTATTATATATATATATTATGAAGTGATATGTAAATAAATTATATATATAAATATATATAAAGTAATAAATAAATAAATCTTATAAATCTTAATGTTTATATAAATATCAATGATTTTGTTTTAAATATAGCGACAAATGGGTGGAGTAAGAGCTAAATGGTTAGACTATGTTGAGATAGGTGTGTCATACATCTTGTAGTCTTATAGCATAGTAAGTAATGGAATTGTTGAGTACTACTAGGGAATAATGTTGAGAAATTACATGGAATAAATGTTAAGTAGTAGTAAGCAATGAATGTTGAGTAGGAGTAACCACCCAATTAATTTTTGGTGGTTTCTTAGCATATAGAATTGTAAAATAATAATTGGTTTATGGTTTTGTTTTTCTAATTTATTAAGTGCTTGGGTTGGATGTATTTATGAGTGAGTTTTTGACTTCATATTTACGCTATCCATTTTTTTATAGAACTATTATGTTATTGAATATTCATGTGAAGAGAATGAAGGATATATAATGTATTGCACAACCATTTGTTAGTTGTTGAATAATACATTGAACATGCTTTGGAGTGTGTGATTTGTCTCCTAGAAGAATGTACCCAAGAAATTGTGTTGTTTAATATTAGTATCTTTATGTGTCATTTATTATTGCAATTGTGTTTATTTAGTTTTATGCACATTATTTACTCATTGATTAGCATAAGAAGTGTATTCCACACCTATTCTTCTTTTTCTTTGATATCAGAGACTAATCAGGGTGCCCAAAAGAAGTTGCTACCCAATTATGATGCAATGGGAGCGTGTGAGCAGGCTTAATCAACAACGCTCACGCACTGCTTAGATGCGTGCATGTGCTCTCGCTTCGGAGTGACGAACCTCCACGCCATATTTTGAACATGGACAATAAGAGCGTGCACGCACATTTGGATGCGTGCACATGTTGGGCGCAATAGCAAATAGGGACGCACACTCGCATCCCTGTGTATTAAAAAAAATAGTGGGCGTATTGTTTTTTAGCAACCTGCGAGCATGCAAGGAGGAGCCAATGACCCCCAAGGAGACGAATTCGACCCCCAATGAGCCCAACTAACTTGTGCAAATCGCCTAAAATGACGCTGGAGTAAGGTAAATAGAGTAGCAATGCAATTTTTTTGTTTATTTCATTTTTTTATTGTTTTTAAAATAAAATACAATATTAAAAAAAAATGAAAAACAATTGAAATGGGAAAATTTTGATACTATAGGTACAAATTACCTAACCACAATGACCAATACCAATGAACCATCCGAAGAAATTAATGAAACAAACCAAACAGAGGACCCAAACCTCGAATTAAAAAAATAAAACCCTGAATTAAATGAAGAAGAAAACCCTGAAGATGAATTACACGGGTATTTAAACCAATTAAGCATTTTGAGTGATGAATTGAAGAACATGAGGGAAACCTCTCGGATTTCCCTCACCACATAAATACAAAACATTATAGAATCTATCAACATTTCCCACAGTGAGATAACTAGTTTGAGCGAATATAGGGCTCGAATGAGAGAGCATTATAGCACTGGTATATCCAAAGAGGATATAAAAAACCTAAATATCACAAAACCCAACTGTGGATCAAATTTACAGATCCTAGAATAGGACAGCCTCCAGATGTGAGGAAGAGGCGAGTTTGCAGGGACTGGTGTAATTACCAGCCATGGAGAGAAAACTAGAGGAAGAGATGGTTCATGGTATTCGACAAGCTTCCATGCAACAATGTTGAGGCCCCACAGTATTTTCTCAAGAAACTGTGGGTTGAGTTTGTGTTAGGGTTCCATGTGAACTACTTCAACATCACCAAGTTCTAGGGCGTCAGTTTTGGCTCAACCCAAGATCGACCTCACGCCGACTGGAACCCACTCAGAGAACCTACTGCACCCAGGCGAGAACCAAACCCGCTTCCTCAACCTCCTGGGTTAGGTAGCGGGCTAGATGAGATCCATGAGCCCGTCAGACATGCCACACAGCACCTTCTCAGGCATACCGTATTTGTGGCTATGTCCTCGTAGAGCGAGCAAGACCCCCCCAAGAGACACACTTCTACACAGTCTACTGGTGGTGGGCAAGGGAGAGCAAATACAGGTCGTAGACAGGTGGATCCATATAGCTCGATGAGACCAGTGCCACATCATTGTTCTCATTGTGGGCATCCATGCCAGGTTCCCACAGAGAGGTACCTAGACCAGGTTAGTCATTGCTTTATTTAATGTCATAATTTCTAATAAATTTAACTTAGAATCATATGTTGATGACTTGATTTTTTTTAATGTACAACTATTCAGTGCCAAGTCTCCAACACATGGGTGGGAGGACGTTGGTTCCTTCAACCTAAATGGAGCCATGGCAGCTACAGAGGACATTGTGGCACCATACACATAGGTATTTTTCTTTCAGTAATTAAATTTAATGTTAGTAGTTAATCTTGTTGTCCAAGATATGTGTCTCTCTTGTAATTTGTTTTAATATTTGCATCGTGTTTATTGTTTATTGTTTATTGTTATTGCTCTGTGATCTTATTTTTCTAACAAGTTCATGAGAGAAAAAAAATATTCTACCACACTATCTTAAAATTCATTCAATTCCTTGAAAAATGGATGAAATGTTCTCTTACCTTAATTGGTAACAAGCTAGGAAGTATATTTGACATTGGTGAAAAAATAAGGGACCTAGAAAAAACTTACGTGGAAAACATTTACATGGAGATGGACCAAGATGATGGGTTGGATAGTTAAATTGGTAATTAATGAATTGGATCTTAGTTGTATTGTCAATAATTGAATATGTTAAAATAACCATTATCTGCTCAGTATGCTACCTATAATAGAAGCTTAGAAGAAAATGTACTAAGAAGGCTATTCTCAATTAGGATACCTTAAAACATTAGGTCTGAAATAGGAGGAGAAGATAACTCACAGCCATGTCAACTCTCTAGACCAGAAAGGAAATGAAGCATAAGTAAGGTTTACTAGGGCTAAGTCAACTAATTCGTATATAAGGAAACTTTAGCATCAATAATGGATACAATTTTTAAAGATATAGTTAGGGAAAATATGACAAACACTTACCCTACAAATCATCCATCCTTTGATATTGCATGAGACAAGCATATAATTTTTGAATATCATTTCAAGGATCAACGAGAAAGTCTAAGGAGTAAGCCCATAAACATTGTGGATATTCTTTGAAATAGAGAAAAATGTAACATCCCTCAAAATCATAATTTAAAAGAAAAATTATTATGCAAGTTTGGGACTGTTATTATCACCATCATATCATTGATGTTATGTCGCTTGATTGATTTGTGACTTTTATTGTATCACTAAATTAGTTCTTGTCAATCGTCGCATATTTATTTAAATTGTCAGCCCATATTTAGTTAATATTTACTAACTGAATCTAAATATGTTTGTGCAAATGAACAAGTTTCCATAAGATTGAGTGACCAACCATCCCCCCTAGGGATCAACATATCCCTCGTGAGCAAGTATCTTGTAATAAAGTATAAATTTAATTTCAGTATTGATGGCTTAGATTCGTATAAGTTATATTATTTATGTACTAATACATGATGCCATGAATATGTATGTAGGTCCCACCACATAGGCATGTCGGTGTCACTATCTCTCCATCAACTGCCTTTTTCCCACCATATATGCCAGGTGTATCCCCTGGAATACATGTCCCTTTCCCTGCATCCCTTCCCACCCCGTTCCATCCATCCCTTTCCTCCCACCCACCACCACACTTCCATCCAGCTCCCCCTCACCCCCACCGGGCCATCCATCCACCCTCTCCCTTGCAGTTTCCCATGTTTCCACCCTCCCCCCTCCGACCACATTACACCATCCATCCATATTCACCCATCCCTCCACCCCATCCTATACCTCATCCCCCTCCTCCATATTTCCCCACCACCCTCGTTTCCTCTTCCAGGGTGGCTCGTTCCATTCACGGGGGCTTCACTTGTTGACCAATATCCTATCACGTTAGTTCATATTGTGGGTTTTAAAATTATAAAAAATTGAACCAATATATTGTAGGTATTGGGGGGATAAGGGGTTTAAGGTGGGGGTGGGTAGGGTGGTTTATAAGGATTGAGGTATAAAAGGGGGTGGGGAGGAGGTTTTAAGTATTGGGAGGGGGTTTCAACAAAAAGAGTTTGGGCCAATATCTCTGGAAGTTAAGGGTATTCTTTAATATCCCGCGATCGCACGTGCTATGTGAGAGGTTCACTAAGTGAAGTCCCTGTGGTTCCATTCTACAGCCAGTTGGTGTTTATCGTCGTACATCACCACTTCGCCCACTCCAGTCCATGCCCTCTCCCACCATGCCCCCTAGTGTTGTATCCAACATCGATGTGGCTACTTCCTCTGCTATGCCATCCACCCTAGCATCAAAGCAAGTTGTACAACCCACTACTCCACCTGCCACCCCTGAGGCCCTAGTCGATTGCTCTACTTGCCAACCCCCAGGACCAGTCTGTTGTGTTCACGGTGAGATTGATTATTTTATGAAAATATCGTTCAATATTAATGAAGCATTAAATTGTATGATTTATCTTACTATTTAAATGTTGCATGGTGGCATTGCTGAGAGACTTGGATCACAGAGGAGGGTATCCCACTCACCACTTACAGTCTCATCTTAGGTGAGCTATTTAAAATTTGAAAACATCATTTTGATATTTAAATTATGTTTTATACTTGTATAACTGCCTGTAGGAGTTGGCATTTGATTGTTGTCATTTCAAAGCCCAAGGGGAGGTGGTCGAAGCAGCCGAAATAATCGAGCTTCCTCTAACTCAAAGAAGAGGAAGATCGATTTTGGAGTTGGACCTGGGAGCTACGAGGGTGGGCAGGAGGATTGAGAGAGCCTCCTATGTACACTAGCCATGATGTGGCATTTTGGCATGAGTTGTCATATTTTGTATAGTGCACGAGTTGCCATATTTTGTATACAGCACGAGTTTCCATATTTTGTATATGATTGGAATTTTTTTTATATTAATATATCATTTTGTACTTCTTTACAATAGTAGTTTACAATTTATGTGCTTCCAATACTTATTGTTGGATGAAGCAATAAAGTCCCTATGTTCACAATAAAATGCATAAAAAATTTAACATTGTAGGTTATTTAACAAAAGAATACACAAATGCATAAAAATACAGTCTTATTCATTGTCCAAATTGCAATAGAAAGCACTTGTCTACCTTTGGTATTTACAAAGTAATTCTAACCTTTGGCCTTCTACTCCATTTTCTATCCTTTACTAACCCTAGGACTGTCTATCAAACTAGACTGTAATACTACCTATTAGGTAGCCATAAGACACACCTAAACGATTCTATTATATCCTAACCCTTGCTAAAACCCTTGCCCTAGACTCCTGCCTTTCCCTCTCTCTAAAGCAAGGATTATTTCTTTCATTTCCACACTACTTAGACCCCCATGGATCTCCCTATATCTTTGACTATAATATCCATTTTGGATAGCCCTAGAACACCACTAACTCATCCTAAGATTCCCTAACTTATTCAATGTAATATCCTATTTAGGTCATCCCTAATAGCCTTCTTCGCCACCTATCATATCCTAATGTCACTTCCTTTCCTTCCTATCTTACCCACTCACTAACACCTCACCTCAAATTTGTCCATAACCCAATTTAAAGTGGCACAAAGAAACCCTAAAGGGACTGTATATAAACAATCATTCCCAGCCATACTTAAAGAAATTTGATAGTGGTATATAAACATCCATAACTTGGCAAAATACTAGAAAAGTCCTTGAATTGCTTGCAAGTCATTGTGTCATCAAAATCCAAGTGAATATACTTCTTATCATTCCTACTTGACTGGAAATTACATCTTGGACTGTCATAAGACATTTTACTTGACTCGAAATTGCATCTTAGACTGTCATAAGACATTTTACTTGACTGGAAATTACATCTTGGACTGTCATAAGACATTTTACTTAATTGGAAATTTGATTTGGTTTAACAGTCCTGTTGGCTTGGAAACTTGTCACTTATAAAATTGTTTATCACTAAAATATAGGACTGTCATAATGCAAATGTTTAGGTGGAAATACTTTTATGTGGACACACAAGAGAGATTGACTTTGTACGATATGATGATAATGTCCCATCAGCACCACTAACATGCTTCAACCACATGCATAATTGAAATGAAAACATCCCATAATGATAACATCCCTGTTATAGAGATTTTCACCCCACTAGGTGAATCACACATTGTATGGCCTTTCCCTGTCCCGCTACAGACTCTTTAGACCCAATGGACCACATTTTATCCTTTGATGTATCATTGATCATCCCCAAAACTATATAAACTATGATATACGCGACTTTTTCCCCAATAACCACGTACATACGCGGGTTTGACCCCTCTAGTCACATACATCAGGATGTGTGCATAATCCAAATTCGTTTGGAAGTTTCCTTGACTTGGATCTGACTCATTCGACTCCTGACCTTCCATATGCCTTGAGATCGCTCGGATTCGACCCTTCATTGTCCCTAGTGAAGCTATATAAGGAACCCCTTGGTACATTAAAGGGGAGGGGAGATAAGAGAGAATTGAGAGTAATGAAACTATAGTCCATTGTTGCCAGAACTTATGCTTGAGTCTGCATCCCTTTGTCCCTTGGAGCACTGTTGTGTTCTTCCCAAGCTTGCCTTTTGCTATGTAAGCTTGCTATCGAAGTGATGGAGGATTGAGGTGGTGGAGGCCCAAGTGGGGGATTCAGTTTCTCTGATTCTCAGACATGCCGTCAAAGGTTGTCACTTGTAATCTTTGATTCATATTAATAGAAATATCTTTTCCTGTCCAGTAATGTGTATTTGCATGAATATTGTATCCATTGGAATATGTCAAAGGCTTTTACATTATTGATTATATATGCTAGAATAGATCTAACACCATGAAATATAGTATGCTTGTATTGTTTACTTGTTGTTGAGGACGTGTTATAACAATTCAAGCTGAAGATTGGAAAGCTCAATGGGGATCTACTTCAACCGTCCGGAATACGGTACGAGGTTCCATCCTTTAGTGTTAGATATTTTATTTCTATTTCATATTGGGAAAGATTGATTTCTGGAGTCTAGTTGTTTGTTGTGGTACCCCAAGCCATAGGAATTTCTCTCCGTAACAGAAATGGCGACTCCGCTGGGGATGTCCCTTGTTTTTATTTTGGGTTTACGGGCACAATGGGCTTGATATTATTGACTTGCTCTTTGTTTCTCCTTGTTTCTGGGTCACATTTTATAGTATGTTCATCCATTGACACTCCCCTTTATTTGTTTGACCCTTGGCCTGCTTTTTACCACTACCTTCTCTGTATACGCAGGTTTTTGGCCAAAAGTCGCGTACATACGTAGATTTTTGGCCAAAAGTCGCGTATACACGTAGATTTTAGACTAAAATCCTTTTTTTCCACGCAGGTTTTTGGCCAAAAGTCACGTACGTGGGCCTTCCCATGTGGTTTTTTGGCCAAAAGTTGCATACATGTGCCTTCCCATGCGGGTTTTTGGCCTAAAGTCGCGTACATAGGCGGCTGTTCTTTATACAGTCACATACATCCTCCCTTTTGGTGAGTTTGATGTTGGGGGAAGTTGCTGGGTGGGTTGTGAGTGTGGTTGGGTCTTCCTTGGGTCTAATGTTGTCTGTTGGATGCTTCTTTTGTGACTAGAGACTGCTTTTTCATTGATTTTTCTTTGAAAGTAGTTTTAGTCATTCTTCCTTTTTGTTTTTCCATTAGTGCATTACTCTTTTTGTCTTCATGTCTTGCTAGGCTTGTCTTTTATACTTGCTGCAGAGACTGAGAGTTTTAGATGACTTTTATTGCATTTTTCATTCTTTTATATTGAAAAATACAAAGTAGTTGCACTCTTAGTTGCATCTTAGATATGGATTTGAGGAGGTACTTGCATTGGATTGCTTGGATGAGAGTTGTGTTTAGGCTTTCATATAGGAAGGATTGCATTGACATTTGAAAATAAATATATATTTATGCATCTCATGTAGTGGCATACCCTATTTTTCATTTGACAAAGATTGCACTTAGCATTGTTTGTTATGGTGTGCACTTTTATTTCACTGCTGAGTCTTCATATCACTAGTTGCACGGCCATTTCCCTTTGAGTAATTACAGCCAATTAAAATCAACACTAAATTAAAATGAATTACACTCTTTTCTTTTCTGGGGTGCACCAACAAGCTTAGGTTTTAGGATCTTGGAATAGTTCATTGTAAGTCAATTCTCCAAGATCACTAAACAACAACATCTAGGTGTCTGTCCAGGGAGTGTGTGAAATCCTTGATATAACCAGCGTTCTCAGGAAGCTCCTCTCAAAAGGGAGTCAAGCACTAGGCAGTGTGAGCAGTTGTTGATTGGGATAACCCCTAGTCAGTAACTGTGTAGCACCGGTGATATAGCCAGGATTGTATTCGTATCTGGGGGCTCTTTAGAGAGTTTCAGGCTTTGCTACCCTTCCCATATGGTCAATCTCGCCTGTGACTATCCCCCTGAGCTTTGATTATATTGAGGTGACCTTAGTGACCTTACCTAGGATATCGAGGGGGTACTTGTAGAGGTTATTCTGCATGTGTCCCGACCAAGTAGAGGTCGAATAGCACAGTCTCTTTATGTGTTGAAGCTGAGGGCCACTATAATTGGTTACATACCTCCGCTTGTAGTGTATGGGAGTTTCGAGCCTCTCCTAGGTGAGACATACCTGCTGCATTCAGGAGCTCACATATCCTCCCCTTGGTTTGCTTGTATTTTGGCTATAGATTTTCTTAGGAGTGTGCTCTTTGTGCGCTAGTTGGCCTTTGGGATCGTGGTTACTTGAGTATATTTATGCTCTCTTGAGTTTGGGTCCTTTTATTTTCGGCATGCCTGATATCCTATCACACGTCCTTGGTCCCAGTACAGACACTGGTGTTAGACTTGGGGGCATCACAACCCCTTACCGTGCTCGTTGATTTGGGAATGGTCATATTCCATCCTCTACTTCATTTGTGGAGGCCTTTTATTCCATTCGCTCGGTATTTACACCAGTGGTCACCCTCATGGGGGGTGGTAGTGGATGCGTGAACATTGGGTCTACACCTTAGTTTCCTTTTTATGTCTCATCGTTCACCGCATTGTTTCCTTTGGGTGCTATTGTCATGATCATTCCTCCCTATATCTTATAGTTTGGATTCTATATTAACTATTTTGGGATGTTTTGGACTAATATGGTTGTCATGTAGGATCCAAGTTTTGTACACTCTCTCCAAGGTTTCGACCCGTTCATTCCTATCATAGGTATTATGTCTGAACTGGCATATAGGTTAGGATTTCACATCCGCTTGCACTTATGCATTGCCTTATGATCGTTCCATCTTAACCTTAGGTACGAACCCATTCCATGGTATCACGGAACCTTCATGCTGCTGTTAGAAGTGGTACTATGTGAACGGTAGAGCTTTCCTTTAAATGGGTGCCCTAGTTAGCTCCCCTTTGCATTTGGTACCCATGCTGTGAGTCCTCTCTTAGGTCCGGGAGTCCGTTGTATAGTATTACCATGACATTTCACAAGAGCCTCATACTCCTCTTGATCTTATGCTGGCCTATTTCCCTCAGGACTCCCTCATGTCAAGTTGTGAATGCATTATCATGAGCTTTTCCTGTCTTATTGAGCTTTATGCCAGCTCCCCTGACATTGCATTTCAGCCATATAGCTAGAGCTTGTCTCATGTCTAGCCATGCAGAGCCTTTCTTTATATCCTTCGCAGCTTGATTCCCTTTTTACCGGGAGGGGATTTTCCCCCTAGTGTCGATATCCTACACATGTATCCTTGCATTGAGCATAGGTATGTTCCACTGCTTGGAACTAGTTTGTTTGCCCTAAATGACACTCGTCTCCTCCTAGTTTGTAACTATAAATCTAGTTTATTCTTTTTTCAAGCTTTTCAAATAACTGAAAAAGACCAAAAAAATCAAAAAACCAAAAATTCGGACAAGAAAAGATATTATCTTTGGCAGCTATCAAGTCGTGTCACCTTCGAATAGAGAACTGTATATCACATCCATTGGTTGGGTTATATTTTGACTTAGGAGCTGTACTCGTTATCTGAGTTTATCTTCACCGACTGGTTAAGCTTCCAGTCCCTATGGAGTCTCTATTGATGCCTCCTGCGTTATAGAGATGTCCCAGCTTGTATATCAAGTCTATGCTGCCTTCATTTAGTCACCATACACCGTTATGCTCTTGTTTGAAGGAAGTTGAAACCTGAGTCGACCATTCCTCAGTTATCTTGACTTTGCATGTCGGCCATTCCCGGTACAGTTACTGGTTCATGCACCTTATGATCGAGTCCTTCCACATTATACAGCCTTGCTGAGAACCTCGTGTTGGATGATGGGGGATGCCCTAATTCCCTTCGTCCAGCAGATTTCATCCCATCGACTTCAGATCATTTATTCTGGGATTGGAGTCTAGAGTCATTTTGAGTGCCTTGAGACTTACAGTCATCAGTGGCAGGTTCTCTCACCATCGACAGTTTTGGGAATACATCAATGTCCCCCGATCAATGGATTCTCTCAAGTGTTCGACCTCAACACATTTATTCACACTTGTTAGTTTGCACTCTAGTACCTTGATTCCCATTTTCATTATTGGTGGGT
>LPNX010876488.1:59163-69163 GCA_001517045.1 Pseudotsuga menziesii
AATAGGGGGCATCTGTTATAGAGATTTTCACCCCACTAGGTGAATCACACATTGTATGGCCTTTCCCTGTCCCGCTGTAGACTCTTTAGACCCAATGGACCACATTTTATCCTTTGGTGTATCATTGATCATCCCCAAAACTATATAAACTATGATATACATGGATTTTCCCCTGATAACTGCGTACATACGCGGGTTTGACCCCTATATTCACATACATCGAGATGTGTGCATAATCCAAATCCTTTTGGAAGTTTCCTTGACTTGGATCCGACTCATTCGACTCCTGACCTTCCATATGCCTTGAGATCGCTCGGATTCGACCCTTCATTGTCCCTAGTGAAGCTATATAAGGAACCCCTTGGTACATTAAAGGGGAGGGGAGATAAGAGAGAATTGAGAGTAATGAAACTATAGTCCATTGTTGCCAGAACTTGTGCTTGAGTCTACATCCCTTTGTCCCTTGGAGCACTGTTGTGTTCTTCCCAAGATTTCCTTTTGCTAAGTAAGCTTGCTATCGAAGTGATGGAGGATTGAGGTGGTGGAGGCTCAAGTGGGGGATTCAATTTCTCCGGTTCGCAGACGTGCCATCATAGGTTGTCACTTGTAATGTATGATTCATATTAATAGAAATATCTTTTCCTGTCCAGTAATGTGTATTTGCATGAATATTGTATCCATTGGAATATGTCAAAGGCTTTTACATTATTGATTATATATGCTAGAATAGATCTAACACCATGAAATATAGTATGCTTGTATTGTTTACTTGTTGTTGAGGATGTGTTATAACAATTCAAGCTGAAGATTGGAAAGCTCAACGGGGATCTACTTCAACCGTCCGGAATAAGGTACGAGGTTCGATCCTTTAGTGTTAGATATTTTATTTCTATTGCATATTGGGAAAGATTGATTTCTGGAGTCTAGCTATCTGTTGTGGTACCCCAAGCCATAGGAATTTCTCTCTGTAACAGTCCCATAAAAATTGTTCTTCCTTGACAAATAAAAAATGAAACAAGTTCATGAATATGTGTCTTCTATGACGATCTATTGAGCACTTGCAATTTTAACAAGCTATTATACTTGTTGCAATTTTAATGATTTAAGGGTTAGAATGCATAACCTAGGGTTTAGAATCAATGAAGAAACCCTAACCCTAACTGAATTTTAAAGGTTAGCATGCATAACCTAGTATTTATATGAATCAATGAGGAAACCTTGATAATTAATATCGTATTTAGGGAATCCCTAATAGCCTTCTTACCCACCTATCATAGCCTAAGGTAACTTTCTTTCCTTCCTATCTTACCCACTCACTTCCTATCTTGTCATCCCTATTGATCCTTCCTTTGGTAGCGACATGTTCTCTTTGGGTGTGCATTCATGGTTTGAAGGGTCATTTTGGCTAGCAAGTTCCTTTTATTTCAGAGGATTTTCCTTAGTCATCACCTTGATGGCCTACACAAGTGCATGATGACCTATCCAAAGGTCTGCACTTATGATATCTAATAAAATAAATACCATTAAAGTTTAGTTAACAAATTCAACCCAAAATTATCTCAAATTAGCATGCATAACCAATGCTAGAATCTACCCAATCATAAAGATAATATAAGATAAACTTCAAATCTCCACACTATAATTATTTTCCTCATACGGTTTAACCCTAATCATCTTTCATCATAGAAGCACATGGCATTTCAGGAAAGTCTAGCTAGCATTTCAGGCAAGTTTAGGATGTAACTATTCATCAATTACAATAGTGTTAGCTAAGGTTTAGGATAACAAAGAAATTGAATTCATAACCTAGGGTTTAATTCAATTGTAACAATTTTATAATTTGAGTATTGTTCCTAGCATTTGTACACATTGGTATTTGCATTTGTGAACATATGAAATAGTAAGTAGTTCATATTAATCCCAATAAATGTATTTCTTGTATGTGCATAGCCTAGGTATAGGACCTTTTGGTTTTTAGTTAAATGATACTAACCAATTTAATGATATATACCTAAAGAGGCCATAAAACCCTAGTTCCATCTCATAACTTGTGAACCCTAGTTATAATATGCAATTTGTAGTTCATGAAACCATAGTTGGTTTTCAATTTGTAAGTGTAGCCTAGGGATATATGTACTTTTGGTTTCTACTTAAATGATACTAACCAGTCTAATTTGATCTTCAAACCTAAATAGTTCATAAAACCCCAGTTTGTAGTTCCATGTCTCAATATGTGAACCCTAGTTTCATTATGCAGGTTGTTGGCTTATATTCCAGTACATGAATAATATAATGCTGCAACATGTTCTTTCTTAGTGATATCTAGACACATTGGGCCATGAAAACATGAGGGGGAGGGCCATTTTCAACCCAAGTTATAGCATGCGATTGTATTTCATGAAACCCTCATTATTTTAGGATGTGTACATGTACATGTCTTTCTACTTCCATCGCATAACCTATAAAGAGTTCACGAAACCCTACCAACTAATATAACATACCATACTAGCATACCATACCATGCCCTACAATACTAACATCATAGTACATACCCTACAATACCCTATGATACTAACATCATACCATGTACTAACATATAACATACCATACCATTCTAGTTCCATCACATAACTTATAAAGAGGTCATAAAACCCTACTTCCATCTCATAACTTCTCAACCCTATTTATAGCATGCAATTGTAGATCATGAAGCTATAGCATACAATTGTAGTTCATGAAACCCTAGTATGCAATTGTAGTTAATGAAACCCTAGTATGAAAGTCTCAATAATATTGTAGTTCATGAAACCCTAGCATGCAATGGTAGTTCATGAAACCGTAGGTGTGTTTCTCTTTTCCATATCATAACTTGTAAAGAGATCATAAATCCATATTTCCATGTCATAACTTCTCAACCCTATTTATAGTATGCAATTTGTAGTTCATGAAACTATAGCATGCAATTGTAGTTCATGAAACCCTAGTATGCAATTGTAGTTCATGAAACCCTAGTATGCAATTGTAGTTCATGAAACCCTAGTATGAAAGTCTCAATGAGATTGTAGTTCATGAAACCCTGGCATGCAATGGTAGTTCATGAAACTGTAGGTGTGTTTCTCTTTTCCATCTCATAACTTGTAAAGAGCTCATAAATCTATATTTCCATCTCATAACTTCTTGAAAAAATCTTCTTTTAAGTAAGGAATCAAAAGAGACCGAGACTTATCAAGTTAAGTTTTCCATCGTCTTTCCCTAACCTCCATGTATCACACAAGAACAAGACTACAATATCACCAAAGACATTATTTCTTTTCTTTGTATCTTCTATAGGGTTGGAACCCTAATTCTACCTCCTTTTCCTTGACAACAAGAGCTATAGATTCTGCAAGACAACCATCAATTCCTCTAGTATTATATCTCCTTCTCCAAGGTTTACTTACATATATAAACCCTAGTGTCCTCATGAATATCCAAGTTTCATCATGTAATTCATTCCTCCTCTAGTTCTATACCACATCTTCTTGTTCCCAATGCTCCTCGACATATGTGTCAGAGGTGGTTACAATGCTCCAATGCTTATCCTCAATATGTATGCCAAGGTGGTTACTATGTTCATTTTTTCTCCTCAACATGTGTGTGAAGGTGGTCACTATGGTCCAATATTTCACTTATCTTCATCCTAATATCACAAGGAAACCCAACAAAATAAACCCTAGTCCAAGTGTATGTTAACACCATGAAGATACATCCCTTTAGGGCACTCTTTCCAAGCATATAACATATCTAGAACCTCTTATTACAACAAATTACAACATCAATAAATCTACTGAGCAAAACCCTATTTTACGAAACCGATGCACAATACAGTCATTGGGTCATGCAAACAAAGTGGAGAGGGACCACTAGAGGAAATGGCATGTCAGGAGACCAATGAAGTCGGCGGCTCATCGATCCCACCTCTGGTTACCGAGTTATGTTGAGTTGCAAGTCGCATGAAAATTTCGTTTAGGGACACTTGGTCACTCTTGGTCTGGGAGCAAAAAACCAAATGGAGCAGCAAGATTGCATGTTGTTGTCTCTGACAGGTGTGTATGGCCAATGCCAACATGGGAACTCCACCAAGACTTGAACGAAGGAGGGTTTTTCAGAGTTGACCCACCAATGCGAGAGTTGCATTGAAGGAAACTGAGCAAAACCTGAGTTTATGAAACCAATGCATAGTGGAGTCACTGGGCCATGAAAATGTGGTGGAGAGGGCCCTCTAGAGGTAATGGCATGCCAGGAGACCAACGAAGTTGACAGCTCATCGATCCGACCTCCGATTGCCGATTTATGTCGAGTTGCAAGTCGCATGAAAATGTAGTTTAGGGACACTTGGTCACTCTCGGTCCGTGATTGAAAAATCAAATGGAGCAGCAAGATTGCATTTTGTTGGCTCTGACAGGTGTGCATGACCAATTCCAACATGGGAAAACCACCAATACTAGCACAGAGGAGGGTTTTTCAGAGTTGACCCACAAATGCGAGAGTTGCATTGAAGGAAACTGAGAAAAACCCTAGTTTATGAAAGCGATGCACAATGGAGTCATTGGGCCATGAAAATATGGTGGAGAGGTCCCTCTAGAGGTAATGGAATGCCAGGAGACCAACAAAGTTGATGGCTCATCAATTCGACCTCTGGTTTCGGAATCATGTCGAGTTGCAAGTTGCATGGAAATGTTGTTCAGGGACACTTGGTCACTCCCCGTCTCGGAGAAAAAAACCAAATAGATCATCAAGATTGCATGTCATTGGCTTTGATAGGTGTGTATGTCCAATTCCAACATGGGAACACCACCAATATTGGCATGGAGGAGGTTTTTTCAGAGTTGACCCACCAATGCAAGAGTTGCATTGAAGGAAACTGAGCAAAACCCTAGTTTACGAAACCGATGCACAGTGGAGTCATTGGGCCATGCAAATGCTGTGGAGAGGACCTTCTAGAGGTAATGGCATTCTAGGAGACCAACGGAGTCGACAACTTGTAGATTCGACCTCTGGTTTCCGAGTTATGTCGAGTTGCAAGTTGCATGAAAATTTCGTTCAGGGACACTTGGTCACTCTTGGTCCAGAAGCAAAAAACCAAACAGAGCAGCAAGATTGCATGCCATTGGCTCTAACAAGTGTGTATGGCCAATGCCGACATGGGAACACAACCAATACTAGCATGAAGGATGGTTTTTCATAGTTGAACCACCAATGCGAGAGTTACATTGAAGGAAACAGAGCAAAACCCTAGTTTATGAAACCGATGCACAGTGGAGTCATTGGGCCATGAAAACATAGTGGAGAGGGCCCTCTAGAGTTAATGGCATGCTAGGATACCAACAGAGTTGACGTCTCATCGATACAACCTTTGGTTGCTGAGTTATGTCATGCTGCAAGTCGCATGAAGATGTCGTTGAGGGACACTTGGTCACTCTCGGTCCGGGATGACATGCTAATTGTTGGGAATGGTAAGAGCATTATTAAAAGGTTGAATAATGGCTTGGGAAGTCAAATTGCAATGAAGGATTTGGGTCCAACACAACAAATATTGGGCATGAACTATATTTCTCCAAAAAAGGATAGAAGAAATGTTATAGAAACTGTATCTCTTAAACATCAACAACTCTTTGACCTTGCTCTATGTTATACCTTCTTCTTTCTCATTCAATTCTAATTATTGACTCAAATAGAAGAAGGATAAAAAATTACTAGAATAACAATTAAAATTTAGAGATGAAAGCATAATGCACAAGTCAAATACCATTTCATAATATTAGAGAAATTAGTTTTTGATTAGTAGCCTGATGCAACACAAATTGGAGAGAAAGTTGCAAACATAGTGGCTTACCAGGAAGGACATGTAGAGAACAATATCAAGTGCAGAGTTAGAAAACCTGTGAAGGACATGATGTTTAAACTTCGGTAGCAAAGGTAAGAGAAACATGGGTGAAAGATTAAAGCAGTGAAGGGTGTCTATTGAAGATACATGCATCAAACATTTTCACTTGAAAGTTACATTCAAATAATTCAATCTCTAATTAAAAAGAACATAAGGAATTGAGAATGCAAATGATGAAAATTTGTATTCTTGCATAACTTTAGTGGCTAAAAAGTAGTGTGAAAGGGATGGAGAAAATAGTCATTTTTATCTAGTCAAAATAGTCAAATGTAGAGAATCATGTGCTTATGCAAGCTAACACATCAAAATATGGATGCCAGTTCCATGAGTAGTTGAAATCGATAGCTACTATTAAAAGACAAGACAATCATGATAACTTACTCTGCTTTCTATGTGAACTATGCAAAATCCTTTCCCTTTCCATCTATATCGATGTCATGTCTGAATATATAGCATGTATAAATACTTATTACCAAGTATGATCTACACTTGGTAATAAGTATTTATACATGCTATATATTGAGACATGACATCGATATAGATGGAAAGGGAAAGGCTTTTGCAGAGTTCACATAGAAATCAGAGTAAGTTATCATGATCGTCTTGTCTTTTAATAGTAGTTGTCAATTTAAATCACTCATGGAACTGGAATCCAAGTGGAGTGTAAGTGCAATTACCCATTCTCATTCAATATAGCCAGCTGGATCCTCTCTATTGCTAATTGCCTCCATCAATCTCTCGTTCTCTGAATGAGGCAAGAAGTAACATACCTTGGTTGAGTTCTTCATTAAAATTGTCTGTAGATGGATGTTCGTGACAACAATCAAGTTTTTGAAGTGATAGACCATAGAACCTGGTTTGTAATCCACAAATACATGCCCACTAGTTCTTCTTGATTTTCCATCTAGTGTAATATATTCACCCTCAACCACCATCGAGCCAATAGGAAATTCATTTCCTTCATCATCAATCAATGATCCATTCAAAATTTTCTTACCTTGAATGCATCATGCCAGCCAATAACCCATGCCCCATTCATTGTCTTTCCAGGAAACAACTGCATATATGTGTCCTGGTTGTACAAGATCTGAGATATGGTCGTAGTCTGTCGAAATCGATGACTGACCCTCCTCTAAGTGGGTTGTTTCACCTACTACACATGGGTCTACTACAAGTGACACATGATCCCAATCATCAACCCAATCCTTGCATTCACATTCATCCCATTCACCATTGCTACAAGGGTTGTAAAAGCAAGCAAGTTTCCACATCTATATTTCAAATAGGGGGTTGTTTGAGCTTTGAACTGAATGAAATCCACGTGTTCCTTGTACTATTTCACAACTATAGGAACGTGATCGATCTATGTCAACCACATGCCAAAAATTTCTGACTGGCCTTCCTAGCACTTTAGTTCAGTATGACATTGTTGCAGAGCACCATTGAACTATGGATTTTGCATCTTTGATATGGAGGATTTTGGTAAACCTCATTTCCTCCCTTCATACTACGGTCTTGATGCATGCACTGGCACCGTCATGCTCACCTTTGCCATGCCTCGTCTCAAAGTATTTCCATATATGCCACACATTATAAGTCTTATGTAACATATTCATCCATTGGAAGACTCAGGAATTTTTGAATTGGCATGCACAACCATCTGACCATAGCCAATGCTGATCCATTTGTATATCTCAGTCCTTTAGCTGATCATAGAAAATTCAAAAACAGTGTTGCACATAATGCAGATCATGGCATATGTCATCACTTATGTAAAATTTTGTCTCCTTCTATATTATCCTGTTGTTAACGCTACTCTCGGGGCCATGCCTATATGTAATATGTACCATGATGCTAACTTGGTCAGAATGGTAGTATTGTCTATGAATTTCATTTTGTGGCTGAAGGGTGTAGTTTTCTACAAAATACATAATTGACAAAATGGTCCCAATGGCAAATTTGTGCTAGTGTTTTTTGTACTGCTCATCCTGCCATCGCTCTACATGCACATGTTGAACATACTGCTCGGTTTTCTTGTAGAACTCCATAAAAAATCACATACTCGTACCTGTTGCCATGAAAACAACGGTCATATTAGAATGTGACCTTTAAAGAATGTATATGTAGAAACTGAACATGTAAGAGTAAAAACATGCAATAATCATTTT
Organism: Pseudotsuga menziesii; assembly: GCA_001517045.1. NCBI lineage: Eukaryota > Viridiplantae > Streptophyta > Pinopsida > Pinales > Pinaceae > Pseudotsuga > Pseudotsuga menziesii. The sequence continues at coordinate 67,258 of LPNX010876488.1, forward strand.
CACCTATGACTCCACCAATGCAATCTTTTACTTTCCTTCGCACTATCTGTTTGATAGGTTACGTACTTGAAGCTCTGCATCTCCATGCTCATATTGCCAAATTGATGCTCATCACTTCCATGAATGCAATGGTTCAAAAGAGAAAACCCACTACACCTAGAACAATTCCCATATAGACATGATTTTCCATAGTATTTTTGTCCTTCATGCCTTGGACACATGATGTTGACGATAAAATCTCTTGATGAATTCGGTAGTATTACAGTCATTGCATCCCTGCTCAAGGTTAGTATACAAATCACAAAATATATGTTTATACGTGTCATAAAGTTATTTATATTCTACATGGTATCTACAACAGCATGTGTTTCGATCAATGCATATACGAACGTACCATGGTTTACATTTCTCAAAGGACCTTTGGCCCAAATTCAATTGTGTGTGCTCATTCTTGAATCTCTCATAGAGCTCAATCTGTGTTGTGTCAAGGAAGTGTTTGACGTGGGGTTCACGTTCAGGAGAACCTTTTCTCAGCTTTAGCACATCTATTTGATTAGATGAAGGTTTGGTAGGATCATGTCAGAACGTTTGTACTAATTCATTAACAACATCAATTAGTTTCATATCTCGACGAGGAATCCTGCCGACAAAAGCCCAACAATCTTTTCCACTTGGAGTCTGTAGATTTTCTCTTATAACAGAGTACTTCTGTACAATTTTTCTATTTAATTTAAGTATTTGAGAAGTGTGTGAAAGGAGGTGACGTTGCCGTGTATACTTGCTTACAACTGATTCTGATAATGCACGACGAGACGTACAAAGATATTTAGTACGGGACATCTTCCCAATTGCATTAAAAGAAGATTGGAGATTTCTAACAATATGATCGTTAGCCTATGAAATTCTAACCATCTTTATGCCTAGAATTCTCCTAACAACAGATAAACAATTTGACTTTAACAAACATAGTAATAATTGATATTTACCTGCATCGCCTTTGGATTCAAAATATTCCTTCATTAATTTGTTACATTGCCAATCGATAGTGCATTTCAGCAACTTACCTTCAAGGCTTGACATACAACTTTCATCCACATGGATATGTCTAAGAGTCCTTTTTTCTTGCAGTAGACAATTGAGGTAGGGAAGGTGGACATGAGCTACGGATCCCAGGGCTTCTTTTTTGTGGTGAATCATTCACATGTCGATCCATATTGGGAGTGTGCTCGACATGGTTGTGGCCTTCTGGGAGAGATTGAAAATTAATCATTACTCCTAGGTCCAATGCTTCATACTCAACATCTCTCAATACACCTATCACTAGTACAAAATGAGGAATTAGCTACTAGGTGACTAAAAATTTTAGTCACCACAGGTTTTTCAAGTGATTTACTACTAAATATGAGCAATTTTGATTAACCCAACTATAAACGACTAAAATTAATGACTAATTTAGTCACCGGTTAAAAAATATGACTAAATAATAAGTGACAGAGTTAAAAATGACTAACATAAATGAATAATTTAGTCACGACATAAAAAATGACTACCTAGAATAATATGAATTAGTCATTTATGTTAGTCATTTTTAATTGTGTCATGGAAAATTGCAATTGTGACAATGAAGTGTTACAATTTAGTAAATTTTGTAAATTGTCTACCTTCTATCTCCGAATATATGCAAGTTAACAATTCTGAATCCAAAATGGAATTTGTGGGGTTAGGAATATCTAGTGTTTTTCCCAAGTGGTCGGGATAGTGTTAGGGTGTTCATGTGGATTATTGCAGACAATGTGCTTTAGATGTTAATATTGCTTTCCAGATATAATATTGGGATCATATATCCTAGATGATATATATGTTGGAAAACCTTTTTTTTGTAACAGTGCCATGCACCTCGATCTTC
>LPNX010876488.1:74163-122605 GCA_001517045.1 Pseudotsuga menziesii
GGGTAGTACGGTACAATATTACATGGCAGGAGTGAAAGAAACCTCCAATTAAATAGAATTAGAATATATATTTGATATGCGTGGCTTACACCTAACTAGGAATGGGCTAGTAGATATAATAATTGGCTGGGCAGTCTACCCCATACCAATTGGCTTTACCCAGTATATCATACTACTAGAATACCAACCATTACAACAAGCCTACCATATACATAGGATTACTACCTGCCCCATAATCTTTACCTAGTACCACATCCCACCTCTCTACTAGACATTACTACTTACTTGATTCATTGTTCGTTTAACTTAGTCCACACAATAAAACAAAAAATAAAAAATAAAAAACAATTTTTTTTTTATATAATAAAATAATTAAAATAAAATAAAACAAAACAAATCTATATAACTTATATAAACAAATAATAAAAATAAAACAAACCAAACCAATAAACATAATTTATGACAAAAAATAATAAAATATATATATAAACAAAAAAAAACTATTTTCCCAATAAAATAAAATAAAAATAAAATATATATATATATATATGAAGAAACACATCATATTTATTTTCATGGGTAGGTCGACCCAACTATTTTACCAAAGAGTGACCGAACCTCTACGGCAATGGAATTCATGGCCCATGGCCGATTTTCTTAACCACCATCCTTCAATTTCGACAATTTCGATTGCTGCTCAACCTGCTGATTCTTGTCAAATAGCCTAACCATTGGCGCCAAACATTGGAGGGTTTGGTGGGTTTTGGATATGGATATTGGTCATACCGTCAAGGAGTTTGGGATCGATATTAACCACTGTTGAGAGTTTACAATTTCTCTATTTAATTTCCATAGCTGCCATGGATAAAGCAGCATTGGAAATAACTTGGAGACTTTTGAAGAGGCGGGCCACAAATTCTGCACCTCTGACGTCAACACCACCTTCTTTGCTTACAAAATCCCTGGTAAGTTTATCGATTTACTGTGAATTGATAAAAAATTTAGTGAATTTTGGATAAAATCCCTCTAAATGTGCTTGATCTTAATGTTTCAGTGAAAATATTTCGCACTGTGGGATTCCAGCTGATCCTTTGCCTCGAACACTAGAGTCATTTCTTCATTTTCCATATCTCCATGTGTCTGTTGGAATGTGCCTTCCTCCATAGCCACATTTTCCATATCTACATCGTTTTAGGCCATATTTTGTGAAGCTTTTGACGTAAGAATGTATGGAGTAACGCTAAAGCTAGAGAATCATCAAATAGGGCATCCAACAAGAAAAAAAAGAAAACACATTACACTCTAGTCTGTACCCTGTTTTTGGACAATTACTAGTCCTAGAATGTCGGTTATCAAGATTTTACCCCCACATGGTTTCAGCCTAGAATCTGACCACTGAAGGAAACTTGTTTGGACCAGACATTGGTGAATTGACAAGCAGCTCAGATGATAGAGCAGAGGTTAATATGTGGAGTGTGTTAAAGGGCCTAGTTTTACTCAGATGACCTAGTTTTGCTCAGATGATTGAAATTTTATGCTTATCTGATAATGTTTATAAACTCTGTTGAACCCCCAGGCATAAGAGAATGCAAAGATGCACTCAGCAAATGCCTAAATTCAGTGATGCTAATGATGTGTCTGGAGGGATTTTGGAGAAGTTCCCAAAGTGCCTGAATACTGCTCCTCCTAGAGCTCTCACTGTTTCATTATCAGGTGTTACTGCTGAGACATATAATGTTGATACATAGTTGTGGAGAAAGCACATGAAAGGCTACAAAAGAATGAACAAATATATTAGGGAGAGTAGATATCGCAATGTTATGGACATGAATGTAGGTCTTGGTGGCTTTGCAACAACACTCACATCTGACAAAGTTTCTGTTATGAATGTTGTCCCAACCATTGCAAAAAAGAATACACTTGGTGTGATATATGAAAGAGGCCTTATTGGAATTTATCATGACTAGTATGGTTACCCTTCATTTCTCTTCTAATTTTTGCAAGGCTTTAATTTTTGTAAGGATTATTTGCCTTGTGCATTTTTAGTAGTTTTATCAGTTTTGCTTTCTATACTTATGGTCTTGTTGTTATGCCATTGTAAGTTGTTTCCAGTTAATAACAAAGTATGCGCATTGTTCACATTTTGCATTATTTTATTTAATGCTATGTTCATGTTACTGTTATCAGTTCTGCAGGTGTGATATTGCAAAACATTTTAGTCATTCTCTGTTCAAATCTAAAATCCTTTTTATGCATAATGGTTTCTTTTGCACTTATATTCCATTGGCAGAAAAGAAAATGTCCACGATTCTCATTGTTGTTTTTCATAGGCTGAAAATTGATAGAGACAAGTCATTTGATCAGATGTACTTGTGTTTTCTCATATGCACACTGCTACATATTTCAACCTCAACTTTTATATTATTTGTATCCTTGTGTAAAATTCTTCATCACCATTTGAAAAACTATGCAATATTTTGTGTCATAATCTCTTTTAATTGCTGTTTGTTCTACTGACAATTATTTTATTGTAGCTCCTGTATTTTATTAAGATCATAATCTGGTTTCCTCTTGCTTCAGTCTATAGATTCCTGGAGTTACATAGTGTGGATGGTCTGAATGTATCTATTTATTCTTTACCTTGACTGAATATTCAATTAGATAATGATATCATTATTTGGAAATTGTGTATGAACAGTTGAGATTTGGCTCCAATGGGTAGGGTTTCAACAGAAAAATATCACTTTTCTGTTAAACTAATGGCAGTTTAAAAATTCAATTCCCAGACAACATACATGCGCCATAGGAATAATCGTCAAGATACCAAGATTTTACTCAAATATTTTGTCTTTTCATGTAACATGGTCATGATTGAAAGCATAACATAGATTTTCAAAAATCATTAGCTGTTCATCATTTTACTACACAAAATGTCTTGATAATGCATTTGTGTTTATGAAGATGCAGTCTTCCTTTATTTAAAGTTGAAATTGGTCAATTTGTTTGCATGTAGCATTCTTTCCTTTTTTTTACCTTTGAGATGGAATTATCAATGTTGGTAAACCCATGGAATTAGCTTTAGAGGCATGATAATTTATTTGTTGCATTGAATATTTAGGATTGTGTAATAGAAAGGCTTATCTTTGCTTCACGACGAGAGGACATATTCCACTTCATTTGCTTATTTTTGGGCTTCCAGTTTGATCTCTGTTCTGCTACGTGTTTGGATCATGAATTTGATGTTCAACAAGATTATCTTAGCTTCATAATGAGAGTATGTATTCTCTTTCATTTGTTCATGTTTTGGCTTCCGACTTGAGTTATGTTCTCTTATGTGTTTGGGCATCATTAATTTATGGTTCAATTCTGATTTGATTTTTGTTTATGTCAATTGTGTGTTTACATTATGATACAGTAGGAGATTTTGACTTGATAGATTTTGGAATAATTCCCTCATTTTCTTGTCCTCTAACAGATACAAAATGAGGTTGAAAACAAATTCAGCAGACGGCAAGACCAGGAGTTCTATTTCTATCTTTATTGTTGTGGGATTATGTTGTTTTTTCTATATATTGGGTGCTTGGCAGAAGAGCGGTTTTGAAAAGGGTGATAGCATTGCATTGGAATTCAATAAGCTGACAGACTATGGAACTTTGTCCACTCTAGATTTTGAGACTCACAACAATGAAGGAGATAACGTTGAACTTTATGAATCCAAAGCAAAAGTATTTGAACCTTGAAGTGCCAAATACATTGATTACACCCCTTTCCATGACCAAAAGCAAGCTTTGACATTTCCTAGAGATAATATGATATACAAAGAGAGGCATTACCCGCCAGAGGATGAGAAGCTGCACTGCCTCATTCCTGCTCCAAAAGGATACAAAAATCCATTTCCATGGCCAAAGAGCCGTGACTATGTGCCATATGCTAATGTTCCCTACAAGAGTCTCGCATTAGAGAAGGCTGTTCAGAATTGGGTTCAATTTGAAGGCGATGTGTTCAAGTTTCCTAGAGGAGGAACGATGTTTCCTTAAGGTGGGGATAAGTATATTGATGAACTTGTTGAAGTGATACCTATTTCTAATGGTACTGTCAGGACCGCATTGGACACTAGCTGTGGGGTATGTTTGAAGCATATACCTTGTGAGTCTTGATTCTACAACACTCTTGTCATTACTATTGCTCTTTTTGTGGCAACTAGTATGTTTAATTTGTGACTGTCTGATATATGCTTACAAGTGTTCTTCAATTTTTAAGAGATTCCTATATTTTGTTTTTGCAATGATTTATGGAGTTTGAGGATATGCCCTTATCTAAAATCCTTATGGCATGCTTAGGTGGCAATCTGGGGTGCATATCTTTTGAAGAGAAATGTTTTGACCATGTGATTTTCACCAAGGGATTGACATGAAGCCCAAGTGCAGTTTGCTTTGGAGCGAGGTGTGCCTGTTGTGATTGGTGTAATGTGGACACAGCAGCTTTCTTACCCTTCCAGGGCTTTTGACACATCTCAATGTTCACGGTGTTTGATACCTTGGACTGCAAATGGTACTGGGGAATTTTACAAGATTAATGCTTTTGTTAAAGTTAAAATTATGAGCTATAGAAGAGCCTTGAATTTACTGATTTGATTCTCAAATTGATTTGTATAGCTTCATTTGCTTGTAGATGGTATGTATTTGATAGAAGTGGATAGAGTCCTGAGACCAAGTGGATATTGGATTGTCTCTGGTCCTCCCATCAATTGGAAGCAATATTACCAAACTTGGTAGAGATCAAAAGAGGAGCTCCAGCTGGAACAAGAGAAAATTGAAGAAATAGAAGAACATTTTTGCTGGGAAAAGAAGTATGAAAAGGTGATCTTGCCATTTGGCAAAAGAGAATTAATAATCGTTCTTGTCCTAGAAGCCTGAATACTATTGACCCACCTCCTTCCTGTGAATCAGGCAATCCAAATGATTCTTGGTAAGTTCCTGAACTTCATAGCTCAAAGTTGAAGATAGTTTATGTAGCGCAATTTTATAACAGAACATAATCAGATCGATAGTGTGCTAAAATCTATTTTCAAAAATTCATTACTGGTGAACAAAGTGATTATATTTATGAGCAATGTTTGTAACCCATACATTTTTTGTGATTAAGCAGGACCATAAGCTCAGTGCTGTAGGTATTCTTAGGTTTAAATCTAGGATCCAATACATTCCCGGGGTTTGACAGTTAAAACCTATTTTTGTCCTTCCTAGAATGTGCTTTTATATTCCAGCTATTGGCTACATTTGTTATTCTATTAAATGAGCATTTAACACCTATCCTTGTAAGTATTCTTCTATTGGCTTTTTTTCCTTTAGAAGACTAATACCATGCCAAATTCTAAATTGGATATCAATCTTGCAATGGATATGTTACAAAGTGCATTGTGGTTGTAGGATTCCTTTGAACTAAAATGTTAGCGTGGCTGACTATGAAAAATTTAAACTTGCACTGCTATTAAGCTGAAGTACATGGTCTGTTTGTTTGTCATAATTTTCTGACATGTAGAAATCTGGAGAACTGCTTTGTAACAATTGATAGAATGGTCGTTGACCTATTATAATTTGTGATTTTAATTGTAAATGCTACATGATTCAAGGGATTAGCAACTTTATATCTTGAATCAACTTTATATCCTGAATACAAGTCAGAGATACATTTTGAATTCATCATTTTTATGTGAGTTTTGAATTTTCCTATCCCCTTTTACATTTTAATGGTCATGCATGAATTGATCTTGTGCTGCAGACAGGTTTAAGTTTAACTATCTAAATACTAAAAAAATTCAAGCATGTTTGTATAATTGGCTTCATATTTCATTACAGTACAAGAAGAGTGTGTTTTTCTCCTTATCTGCTTTGATAGTGGCCTAGTTTTACTCAGATGGCCTAGTTTTACTCAGATGATTGACATTTTATGCTTATCTGATAATGTCTATAAAATTTGTTGACCCCCCAGGCATAAGAGAATGCAAAGATGCACTACGCAAATGCCTAAAGTCAGTGATTCTAATGATGTGTCTAGAGGGATTTTGGAGAATTTCCCAATGTGCCTGAATGCTATTCCTCCTAGAGTTCTCAGTGGTTCATTATCAGGTGTTACTACTGAGACATACAATGCTGATACACAGTTGTGGAGAAAGCATGTGAAAGGCTACAAAAGAATGAACAAATATATTGGGGAGAGTAGATATCGCAATGTTATGGACATGAATGCAGGTCTTGGTGGCTTTGCAGCAGCACTTACATCCGACAAAGTTTGGGTTATGACTGTTGTCCCAACCATTGCAAAAAAGAATACACTTGGTGTGATATATGAAAGATGCCTTATTGGAATTTATCATCACTGGTATGATTACCCTTCATTTCTCTTTTAATTTTTGCAAGGATTTAATTTCTGTAAGGATTATTTGCCTTGTGCATTTTTAGTAGTTTTATCAGTTTTGCTTTCTAAACCTAGTCCCATAACATTTGAAACATTACCATCCATTTATGTCATTTACCTTTCTGTTAGTACATTTGGACACCTAGCAATTTTTGTTACATTTTTTATTTAGATTTTTCAAATTTCATTGGAATAGGACTCAAAATTCATGCTTTGAAAGGCTTGGGAAAAACAGTCAATTCTTTGCATGAGTTTGTCATTTTTATAGGTTATTATATAAAAAGTTTAAATATTTGGTGTATGGGATGAGTTACTGCATGTGTAGATTAATCAACCAAGTTGGCTCGGATGGTATGTTGTAGAATGTGGATTTTTGGGAAGGGTGAAGAGGCTGAAATGAATGAAAGGGGAATAGACATAAATTATAATAGCTAAATAAGAGGATGCATGCTACACTTGTTCATACATACAGCCAAGTCTTCTAACCTTCAAGGAGATTTTCTATTCTAGATCAAAATATTAGGTTCATTGTTCATGCTCATTGGTGAAGATGAGAAAATGGGGACTTCATAAACATAGTAAAATGTTGACCAAAATTAGCTCTTTTTACATATAAAATAATGACTGCTAAAAATCTGGATGTCTGCTGTGATGATAGGCCTTGTTAAGTTTATAGACATTTCTACTCATTGTGTACCGAAAAGAGTTTTAAAAACTGTTGGTTTATCCTGTTTTAACCTTAACTTTTAACTTGATCACAGTTGATAAGCGAGGCAAATGTAGGAAAATTAACTAATTTCTAATTAACCAAAAGTACCTTAGCAAAATGCTAGAACTACTATTCTAGAAACTAGGAAAATAAATGCAGTAGAGAAAGTTGCAAAACTCTTCCGAAACACAACTTTAACAATAAAAGGACTCTTCAATAGTACACAAGACAATAAATAACTTTCCTGAGAAGGTATGGACGTTGCGATTTTCAAAGAGTTAAGCCTTTCAAGACTCCTACAACTAAACATTCCTCTTCTGAGGCATTTGGGCCTATTTATAATTTATTAATTTCCTCTCCCTCTTAGCCATTTGTTCATTGCACATGGAATCAATGGATTTCCATGCATGCATTTTCTTTAACCTTTTTCCACCTAGAAAGATTCTCATTGCCACTTGTAGGTTGATTTTAGAATCTCACTAACCAATAAGATTCTTAATTTTGTTTGTATATCATTTCCTTTTTGTAACTTACTTAATACGTGTCCTACCTATAAATGCCCCACGAATTGTGACAACATCAAATTTTGACAACTAACATAAAACTAGGACATTGCCACTTGTGGTTTGATTTTAGAATCTGACTGCACAATAAGATTCTTATTATTACTTGTAGATCATTTCTTTTTGTAATCTATCCACTTAACTTGTGGCTAGTTGCCTATCGACATTCACCGGCCACTTAAGTGGTTGTGCTAGTAATTCTATTTAGAATCAGATTAGATATAAAAAAATAAGGTTACAAACATGTTGAGAGGTCACCAGAGGTTTGATTGACTCGTATGTTTTTCAGAACAAGTCTTATTTATAAAGCATTCCTTTCTGATGTTTATTAGAACAAGGCTAATGCATTCAAACAAACAAATATACCAAGCAATATTTAGGGCTATCTGTTTGTCAATATTAGTGTTTGGAAGGACATATACAAAGTTCCATGGGCAAGCCCAGTGCTTCCTGAATAAAAACAATAAATCTCAAAACATATCATTTTCTTGAGAGGATCTACCCATATTACAAATGTGTGCTTCCACATTCATAAAATGCCCATTTATTAGATACTTAGTAATCTTATCCTTCTCTTCATCCCCTGCCTCACACAAATCATGACTACCTTTCACTTCTTTTTTCTCATCCAACATAAAATCTGACACTGAACAAACTACCTCAGTTACTGGATTCTTGCAGTCAACCTGTGTCACATGCATCTCTACATCATTTACATCAATCACCAACTCCAACATCTTGTGAATATTTACAAATGCAATATCTTCATGTGTAGTTACTTCAGCATACTCACCTCTTTCATCTAGTAGGTTATCGAAACCTCCTCTCAATTCTTTCAAGCCACAATTTATTCATGACCTTTGTCATTTTATGTCTTAAAAGTATGTAATAGGAGCATTGTTATTCAAAGCACTGCTATTGAAACCAGTCATCACAAAAAAATTACTTCATTCTATTCATATGGATTGTCATTTAGAAATGTTTCTTAGAAAAGTAATCTCGATGACTTAAACTGTTTGGAAGAGCCCTTATTTTTATTCTGCAACATAACCTTTCTTTCTAGTTTCAAGTTTAAATTTTACGTACGTACTACGAATTAGATAATTTTAATCAAATCTTTTTCCTTGGTCACATTTTAGCAGACACTGATCTCGCATGTGTTTGCAAGTTACCCTTACAATCTGGATTTTGATTATGGTGCACTGGCACAGCTCCAACGTTTTTCTATTAATAATCTTGGTGACCCTTTTATTGAGAGAAACTATGGGGTACACTCTAGGTAGTTTGAGGTTGGAGTCTTGGATTATTTTTCCTGTCTTTGGGAACTGGAGAAACATGAGTATTGGGGATACATCACAAATTGTGGTACCGAAGGAAATATGCATGGTGTTTTAGTCAGGTTTGTACTTGCCTTAAAGCAACCCTTGTAAAATTTCTTAGCATTTTTAATATTTGCTCTATTTTCCTGACTTATGTGCTATTATATTTATACAGGAGGGAGGTTTTTCCAGATGGCATTTTGTATGCATCACGAGAAACTCATTACTCAATTTTCAAAGCAGCACAGATGTACAGAATGAAATTGGAAAAGGTGGATACACTAATTTCAGGCGAGATTGATTGTTTGGATTTCAGACAGAGGTTGCTTAAAAACAAGGATAAGCCTGCTATTGTTAATGTTAATATTGGTAAGTTTCACTATTTACTTTTCAATGCGAACAGAGTGAATACAAACCATTATAACCATGGAAGTAAGGTTTCATAAAGCAGGTCAGTTCTAGGTCAAACTCCATATGTTGTCTATGCATCTTTGGGAAGTTCTTTCAGAATTGGCTGAATTTGGAGTATATTTAGTTTTACTTGTCCAATTATTTTTTCATAAAATTAGTAAATGTTTGAAATCTCAGTTTTTGCTCCATTAACTATAGGAACCATGGTTAAGGGAGTTGTAGATGATTTGGATATGGTAATTCCGATTCTTGAAGAAATGGGATTTACATAAGACCATTTTTATATCCATTGTGATGGGGCTTTATTTGGCCTAATGATGCCCTTTGTGAAGTGGGTAAGACACTAAATCATGGATCATTTTGCTTGAAAGTTTTATTTGGCTAGGATACATGTTGTATTTATCCTTTATGAATGATGAGTGCAACCTCATTAACTGTACAGAGTATGCAAAAATGAAATATTTTTCTCATTATTCTTACCATTTTTGTATCACAAGTACCAAAGGTGAGCTTTAAGAAACCAATAGGAAGTGTGAGTGTGTCTAGGCATAAGTTTGTTGGTTGTCCCATGCCATGTGGTGTGCAAATAACAAGGATCGAGCACATAAATTCCCTTTCAAGGGATGTGGAATATTTAGCATCTCGGGATGCAACAATTATGGGAAGTCGCAATGGGCATGGTCCCATATTTCTTTGGTACACCTTGAATTGGAAAGGTTATCGAGGGTTCCAAAAAGAGATTCAGAAATGCCTTAGAAATGCACATTACTTGAAAGACCAATTTCGGTCTAGTGGGATTAGTGCAATGCTAAACAAACTGAGTTGCACTGTTTTATTTGAGAGACCACAGGATGAAACTTGTGTCCATAAATGACAGCTTTCTTGCCAGGGAAACATTTCCCATGTTATTGTGATGCCAAATGTAACAATAGAGAAGATAGATGGATTTGTGCATGAGTTGGTTAAGAATAGACCAAGATAGTTTCCATATGGAAAGTTTGTCACCCCATGCATTGCAAATGAAATTGGCGATGAGAGTTGTGCTTTCCTTCAACATAATCATGCCTAAATTATGCAAGGTTGCCAAGTTCAGTGGTGGGCACGTAATTGGTGATGAGAATGCTGCTCAACTTCAACATAAACATGCCAAATTTGTGCACGGTGGCTATTTTCAGTGGCAGGTATGTATGTCACTTTTTCTCTCAACTTTTGTTGTCGCCAGGTTCAGAGGCAGGCATGTGTGCCATTTTTTTGTCTCAACTCTGCTGCCACTGATGCATTGCATGTTGGATTGTACTAAGTCTAATTTGTAAGAGCAAGATATTTGTGTCACCAGTCTGATCAATGTTTTGAATGTACTAGAAGAGAAAGTTTTTGGTCTATGTCATTGCAGTATTATTGGTTAAAGTGTAATATCCATGGCAATACTAGAAATAATTGGTAATGATTTTCTATCTATTTTAAATTTCGATAAGCAATATTGGTACATATTCAAGTGGCTATCAAGGCACGATAAAATTTAATGACCTATTTTAGTAGTTGTATTTATGAATAAACTAGTATTCCCTTTTCAGACAGACTCCTTACTTAGGTGGTGATGTGGTTAAAATAGCTAGTTTGCCACTCTTCTGATGTTCAATATGTCTCTTATTTTGAAAACACTTTTGTTTTTTGTCTTTTTGGTCAATGGTTTTTCTGGTAGTTTTTAACTTGTTTAATTGATGAATAGGATGACTGGCAAAAAGAGAAGCGATATTTTTTACACAATCTAAGTCGTCTACCAGTGACCCCTAAACAAAATGGTAGTAGCACATATTCTGGTATAATTCATAGTGCTTGAAGTTCCTCAGTTACAACAAGCTCCCATCTATTAGAGGGCCCACAAAGTATGGAGTTGGTGACTTCCACTGAAAAGCCACTCTTAGAAAACAAGGATTCAGCATAGGCAGATGTGGTGAGGAACCTTAATTATGCAAGGGAACGTGGATGGTGGAATTCCATTTAAGGTGACTCAACTGTTAGTTATCTTTGGATGTGGGAATACTTAATTTTCATAGATGTTGAATGCTTTAATACTGAATTCTATTGGGAGATTTCAAAAGGGTTACATCCTTCATGTATGGGCTTTCTAACAGGTCAAGCTGCTGCAACATTTCTCTTTGTTTACTGTCACTTATTTCCCTGAAGTTTATTGATTTGAAACTCACTGAGCTGAATATTTGAGGGAGTTATATCAATAAATTTTATTTCTGTAAAATTTTTCTGTGTTTCATCCTCAAGGTTCTTAAAATGTTTGAAATTTAAATTGACTAATGTGTATTTAAATCAGGTTTAGGCTTGCTTTTATTGTTGCATGTATATTTTAATATATTGAATGCTATAGAGAAGGAGAGGTAACTGTACAGATTATCATGTCTCTGTTTTCTATCCTTGATGTTGCAATTATCCTTATTGGTATGCTTATGAACTCTAAGCATGTCTTAGTAATGAAGTCATATTTAAAAGTGTAAAATATATTGGCATGGGAATTGGTCTTGTACTTTGGAATTTTCTTTCTGAAGTTTGTTCCTTATCTTAAGTTTGTGTCAGGTTGCAACAACTTTCAAAGGTGCTTATGAGTCATTAGCCAGTGAGACATCTGGCCCAAAGTTTCTTAGCATTCAGAAGATATGGCACTTGCTTCAAGACATCTCTTTGATATACCTAAGAACTTATTTATTCTTTGAATTTCCATTGGTAAGATAGATTCTGGATTGTTGTTTGTGTGAATGAAATATCATAATGGCGTGAATAACTTGCTGCAATTTTTTCAGTATTTTCCTGGGTTGTTGCACTGTGATGATTGGCATTTTAGATGTGCTGCGAGTCTGAGATAAAATTCATGTTCTCCAATTAAATGTTTTTATACAGGCATTGTTGGGGGAAGATATAGAAGCACCGAGAAATGTGTCAAGAAAAATGGCCATGATCAGTGGAGCAAGACGCCATTTAGAAGCTAGTCATGAGAAATATATATTGGACACTATTCAGAATCATGCTGCCCAGGTCACATATTTTTTCCATAACATAGAAAGCACCTTTTGTATAATTATCGTGTAGTTATTTTTGAAGAATGGAATATCTACGAACATATATAATACTTCATATGTTTTGTGCATGTGCTCTATGCAATTGGACTTTTTACAGCCTATTTGAAATTAAAACCTTTTAACCATTAAACAATCTAATATGCTGCCTTACTTATTGAAGAATTTTCTCTATTGGTGTTGGAGCTTTGAATTGTTGTTGCATCAGTGAGGATTAGGTACTTTTAATTGGTCGAGGCCTGTAACTTAATATAATTTTGGTAGTCAAGATACATTTTCCTCCTTGCTATTTGTTACCAAAGTAATAGAGGATTAGGTACTTTACTATTGGTTGAGGAATGTAACTTGATATTTTATAGGTATTCCATCTACATATTCATCTTTGCTATTTGTTACAAAAGTGATCCAAACACACATCAAAATGATGAGAAAAGGAGAAAATGGCATCCTCAAGACTGTGTATTTATAGTCGCCAAATTGTAATGAACTTGGAGACTGAAGATAAATATGGATCTTCACCTCATTATGGACTAGCATAGTATGGACATGGATACGGGAATTGCATTAATCTAAGAGATTTGTGGTAGGCATGAATTCTAAGCATTCAATTCTCCTGACAACTTTGAATATAAATTCCCTTAGCGATGTTTTCAAATGAATATATTGTGAGAATCTAAACTAAATTAAACTATTTTCTAAAGTAGTTACTTAAATAGACTTTCTTTAAGACATTCCATAGATGGAACCTGTATCTGTTATGATTATGCTCATCTCATTTTCAAAAGCATAGAATTTAATTTCTATAGACTTGGAAATGTACTGGTTAAGGCATGGATTCCCTACCGAAATATTGTTAACTACCTTCCTTTACATGAAGATTCAAGGAAGCCACAAAGCACCTATCTGGTATGTTCAAGAAAACTGTAAAAGTCAATATGTTTCAAATAGCTAACAAGGAATGATTTTGAAGTTCAGTTGTGTCTGTCCATTGAAGTCCAATTGTGTATGTCCATGATTTTGGGGCCTCCTATGTTGCGTTGTACTCATTGATGTGATTTCATGGGAATCAAACTAATATTGATGTGATGTAGTGTTGTTTCCTGCAAGTTTGACCACAATGCGAATTAACTTATAAACATAAAAACCAAGCTTCTCTACTAAAGATAGCCTCTGGTGTTCATTGTCAAAAAAATTGCACAGTTAGATTTCGGGTCTATATGTTTTCTGCATGTGCTCTATGCAATTGGACTTTTTACAACCTACTTGAAATTAAAACCTTTTAACCATTAAACAATATAATCTGCTGCCTTACTTATTGAAGAATTTTCTCTATTGGTGTTCGAGCTTTGAATTGTTGTTGCATCTGTGAGGATTAGGTACTTTTGATTGGTCGAGGCTTGTAACTTAATATATTTTTGGTAGTCAAGCTACATTTTCCTCCTTGCCATTTGTTACCAAAGTAATAGAGGATTAGGTACGTTGCTATTGGTTGAGGCCTGTAACTTGATATTTTATAGGCAGTCCATCTACATCTTCATCTCTGCTATTTGTCACAAAAGTGATCCAAACACACAACAAAATGATGAGAAAAGGAGAAAATAGCATCCTCAAGACTGTGTATTTATAGTCGCCAAGTTGTAATGAACTTGGAGATTGAAGATAAATATGGATCTTCACCTCATTATGGACTAGCCTAGTATGGACATGGATATGGGAATTGCATTAATCTAAGAGATTTGTGGCGGGCATGAACTCCAAATAGTCAATTCTCCTGACAACTTTGAATATGAATTCCCTTAGCGATGTTTTCAAATGAATATATTGTGAGAATCTAAACTAAATTAAACTATTTTCTAGAGTAGTTCCTTAGATAGACTTTCGTTAAGACATTCTATAGATGGAACTTGTATCTGTTATGATTATGCTCATCTCATTTTCAAAAGCATAGACTTTAATTTGTGCAGACTTGTAAATGTACTGGTTAAAGCATGGATTCCCTTATACAGAAATACTATTAACTACCTTCCTTTACATGAAGCTTCCAAGGAAGCCACAAAGCACCTATATGGTCTGTTCAAGAAAACTGTAAAAGTCAATATGTACAAATAGCTAACAAGGAAAACAAAATAAATGGAATACAAGGGCAGGATGATGGATGTATTGTGCTTATGGCTAAAACATATTGCTGATTACAAACATGATATCAGACCATTTATTTCATCAGCAAATTTGGTCATTTGATATAGGAAAGTTGAATCCTATCATTTGATAAGTTTTCTGATCTTCATGTAACTATTCGAGTGATGTGATTTTTGAAAGTGCGATAGTGGGTGACACTTAGTGACTGCTTAAATTTTTATTAGCTTTAGTTACAGGGAAAATTGTACATAGCTCTCAGGAATTATTTTATCATAAATACTAGTTACTGGTAAGTTGTAATAGTAATAATTATGTATTTTGTAGATTGATATCTATCATAAATTTGTTTTAATATCATCATTGTCAAGCAATAAAAAATTCTTAAAGGGTGCTAGCTCAATGGTAGAGCACCTACCTAATTATAGGCAGGAGGTTGGTGGTTCGATTCCTCCGTGCCCTATCATAAATTTGCGACTGCAAAAATGACTAAATTCACCTATATACGACTATTAGTAGCTAATTTTCTATATCTTAGTCGTATTTATCTTAGTCATTAATATGTTAACATCCAGTAGTTTATTTAGTTGTATATTTGGTCATTAATGGTTGGAATCAGTGACTAAATCAGTGACTAAATCAATACCTAACTCAGTGACTAAATCAATGACTAAATCTGTGACTAAATCAATGACTAAATCATTAACTATTAATGACTAAAACAATGACTAAATCATTGTCTATCAATGACTAAATCATTTTATATCAATGACTAAATCAATGACTGCTAATTCAAGCTATTAATGATTAGTGAAATATGACTACCTATAAGATAGTGGAAATTTGCTACTATTAGTCATCGACTCAAAAATAGTCGTTTATAGCCTGATTTTAGTCATTTTTTTAGTCCTTAATTTCTCATTTTATACTAGTGTATGTCTTCAAGAGGTTCAACATGGATCATTGATGGATTGTTGGTTGGATACTATGTTGATGTTGGAACTTGAGTTGGGTCCATTCGACACAACCACTTCAACCGTGGTTCTGAAGTAGAGGTTGTTATGTCATCAACTCCATTAGGATCGGACGCAGTATCAGTGGAAATTTTTGGACCATGTCTCACTCTCTCCATTGCCAAAATGGCCTTTTCTCTTACCTCATTTTCCTTTTCAATGGGAATATTCCTTCTGGTTTTTCTTGCTCTGTTACGTGAGTTGCCCATATCCAAAAGTTTCAGATTCAAAACTATGAGGTCTGCCCCTACATAAGAAGCAACAAATAAGGTATTAGTTCCATTATACAAGATACATGATGCGTTCCAACATAAATAAATAAATTACATATATGTTAGTATGCTAATTATTGGCATTGATACATAATCATTGATTAAAGGTTTCTCTTTATGTTTTGACCAAATTTTCATTTCTACACTCTATTTGAGTCAAGTAAAGATAGTCAAGTTTGCAGGTATTACAGCTATAGGATTACGACTTCCTTTGTGTTCAAAAATTATTGGAAGTCAGAAGAAGATGAGTGAAATGAGGAGGTTTCAAATCCCTCGAAGGAAGGAGAAATCATTGAGGTAGAGGCATCCCTGTCAAGCTCAAAGGCATGTTATGATAAATCTAGCATGAAGAGAAGAGCATGGACAAGTTGGTGAACTGTTCAATGTGGACCCTCTCGCATGATTGCTTCCAAGGTTTTTATACAAATTCAAGAGTCTCAATAGATAACCTCATCTATTCCATCCTTGTGGGAAATCAAAATATATTCATGTGCAAATGGTTATTGGTCTACATTGCATACTTCATCTTGTATAGAGAATATGGAGAACTTGGTGAACTATTCAATATGGAACCTCTCCCATGATCACATCAAAGGTTTTTTTTTTTTAAATTGAAGAGTCTCAAGAGATAACTTCATCTATGTCATCATTGTGTAAAATCAAAATATATTCACGTGCAAATGTAAATTAGTTAACATTGCATACTTTATCTTGTATGGAGAATATGAGACTTGTTTAGCTGTGAAATTGGGATTTATTCTTGTGAAATTAAATGTTGTCTATGAGAGATATGTTGTTGTAGGCATATCATAAAACATAAATCAATGAAATGATCTGAAAGCTTGTGAATTAAAACAATTATTTACAATTCACCATGCCTATTCAAAATGATATCTTCTTCCAGTGAAAACTTGTAGTGTGAATCTTTCCACTAACTTCCAGGACCACCGAATATGTTTGTTATATTCCAAGAGTGAGATTATATCAAATAGATCAAAGAGTGGTGATGGATTGTGAGCCAAATTGTACAGTTCAGGAGCACAAAATGTGCGAACAGCAAAAGAAAACCCATGAAAATAGGTAGCAATCCCAAGAATCCATAAATCTATTTTTTTTACCTACTAATAGGTGCGTGGACATGCATGTGTGTCTAATACTGGGCACATGAATTGATGCACACGCAAACTTAAACATGTGCACACTCTTGTTTAACATTTAGAGCATTTACTCACTAATGTTTATTTCATTTAATCACTAACGTTCTTCAACAACGGCTTCGTATTCATGATTATTTTGAGTATTTTTACAATATAGTCTAAAACCTATCATCATCATTACCACTACAATATAGTCTAAACCTATGATCATCATAGTCATCCCCATCATCATCATCAACATCATTGTTCATCATCATTGTCATCGTCATCATCATCATCGTCATCATTATCATCTTCATCCTCATCATCATAGTCATCATCCTCACCACCATCATTGTCATCATCCTCATCATCATCATCACCAACATTGTTCATCATCGTCATCATCGTCATCATCATCACCACCACCATCATTGTTCATTACCACCATCATTGTTCATCATCATCCTCATCGTCATCATCATCATCAACGTCATTGGTCATCATCATAATCATCATCCTCATCGTCATCTTCATCATCACCACCATCACTGTTCATCGTCATAGTCATCTTCATAGTCATCATCATCCTCATCCTCATCATCGTCAGCATCGTCATCATCCGCATCTTCATCTTCATCATCATCACCATCATTTTTCATCATCATAGTCATATTCATAGTCATCATCATCCTCATCATCCTCATCATCTTCATCATCAACATCATCATCCTCATCATTGCAATCATCATCATCATCATCATCATAATCACTGTCATCATAGTAATAGTCATCGTGATCATCATCCTCATCCTCCTCCTCATCATCATCATCATCGTCATCATCACCATCATTGTTCATCATCATAGTCACTATCATCATCATCGTCGTCATCATCAAAATCATCATCCTCATCATCGTAATCATCATCATCATCATCATAATCATAGCCATCATCATCATCATCATCATCATCATCATCATAAGCCTCATCACCCTTGTCCTCCTCATCATCATCATCATAATCGTCATTGTTCATATTCATCATCATCACCCTCATCATCGTCATCATAGTCATGATCCTCATCAACATCATAGTCATCCTCCTCCTCCTCATCATCATCATTGTTCATTATTATCATCATTCCATTGCAAATGCTTGAAAATAAAATCAAAGCAAAGTTTCAACTAAGCCTATCATCATCATCATCATTGTTCCTCATCGTCATCATCAACATCATCATCCTCATCCTTGTCCTTGTCATCATCATCATCACCATCATTGTTCAGCATCATTGTAATCGTCATCATCATCATCATCGTCGTCATCATCCTCATCCTCTTCATCATCATAGTCACCATCCTCATAATCATCATTCTCGGCATCCTCATCATCATCACCAACATTGTTCATCATCCTCATCATCATCGTCATCCTCATCCTCATCCTCATCCTCATCCTCATCATCATCATCACCATCATTTCACCATCATCATCGTCATCGTCATCATCCTCCTCCTCCTCCTCATCATCATCATAGTCATCATCCTCATCATCATTATCGTCATCATCCTCCTCCTCATCATTATCATAGTCATCATCCTCATCATCATCATTATCATCCTCCTCCTCCTCCTCATCATCATTTTTCATCATCATCATTCCATTGCAAATGCTTGAAAATAAAATCAAAGCAAAGTATCAACTAAACCTATCATCATCATCATCATTGTTCCTCATCATCATCATCATAACCCTCATCCTCATCCTCATCATCATCATCATCACCATCATTGCTCATCATCATTGTCGTCATCATCATCATCCTCATCCTCGTCATCATCATCATAGTCATCATCCTCATCATCATCATTGAAATCATCCTTATCATCATCATTGTTCCTCATCATCATCAGCATCGTCATCATCCTCGTCATCATCTTCATCCTCATCACCATCATTGTTCATCCTCAGAGTCATATTCATAGTCATAATCATCCTCATCATTATGATCATATTTGTCATCAACATCATCATCATCGTCGTCGTCACTGTCATCATAGTAATAGTCATCGTGATCATCATCCTCATCATCATCATCATCATCACCATCATTGTTCATCATCATACTCATTATCCTCCTCCTCCTCATCATCATCGCCATCATCAACATCATAATCCTCCTCATCGTAATCATCATCATCATCATCATCATAATCATCGTCATCGTCATCATCCTCATCATCATCATCATCATCATCATCATCATCCTCATCATCCTCGTCCTCATCATCATCATCATCATCATCGCCATTTTTCATCATCATCATCATCATCATCATTGTTCATCATCATCATTCCATTGCAAATTATTAAAAATAAAATCAAAGAAAATTTTCAACTAAACCTATCATCATTATCATCATCATCATCATCATCATCCTCATCATCATCCTCATCATCACCATCATTGTTCATCATCGTCATCATCAACAACATCCTCATCCTCATTACCATCATCATCATCATCATCATCATCACCATCATTGTTCATCATCATTGTCATCATCATCATCATCATCATCGTCATCATCATCCACATCCTCTTCATCATCATAGTCATCATGCTCATCATCATCATTGTCATCATCCTCATCTGCATCATCATCACCAACAATGTTCATCATTGTCATCATCATCATCCTCATCCCCATCATCATCATCACCATCATTGTTCACCGTCATCATCGTCGTCGTCATCATCATCATCATCATCATCATCATCTTCCTCATCATCATCATTGTCATCATCCTCATTGTCACCATTGTCATTGTCCTCCTCCTCATCATCATCATTGTTCATCATCATCATTCCATTGAAAATGCTTGAAAATAAAATCAAAGCAAAGTTTCAACTAAACCTATCATCATCATCATCATTGTTCCTCATCGTCATCGTCGTCGTCATCATCCTCATCCTCATTCTCATCATCATCATCATCACCATCATTGTTCATCATCATTGTCATCGTCATCATCATCCTCATCCTCATCCTCATTATCATAGTCATCATCATCATTGAAATCATCCTTATCATCACAATCATCATCATCATCATCATCATTGTTCCTCATCATCGTCAGCATCGTCATCATCCTCATCATCATATTCATCATCATCACCATCATTGTTCATCCTCATAGTCATCTTCATGGTCATCATCATCATCTTCGTCATCAACATCATCATCGCAATCATCATCATCATCATCATCATAATCACTGTCATCATAGTAATAGTCATCGTGATCATCATCCTCATCATCATCATCATCATCACCATCATTGTTCATCATCACAGTCATTATCATCCTCCTCATCATCATCATTGTCGTCATCAACATCATCATCCTCATCATTGTAATCATCATCATCATCGTCATCCTCATCCTCATCATCATCACCATCATCCTCATCATCCTCCTCTTCATCATCGTCATCATCATCACCATCATTGGTCATCATCATCATCATCATCCTCATCCTCATCATCATTGTTCATCTTCATCATTCCATTACAAATGCTTAAAAATAAAATCAAAGCAAAGTTTCAACTAAAACTATCATCATCATCATTGTTCCTCATCATCGTCATCATCACCATCATCCTCATCCTCATCCTCATCATCATCACCATCATTGTTCATCATTGTCATCATGATCATCATCCTCATCCTCATCCTCATCACCATCGTCATCATCATCATCATCATCACCATCATTGTTCATCATCATTGTCATCGTCGTCATCATCATCCTCATCCTCATCATCATCCTCATCCTCTTCATCATCGTAGTCATCATCCTCATCCTCATCATCATCACCAACATTGTTCATCATCGTCATCATCATCATCCTCATCATCATCATCATCATCATCATCCTCATCCTCATCATCATCGTCATCATCACCATCATTTTTCAGCATCATCATCATCGTCGTTGTCATCATCATCATCCTCCTCCTCCTCCTCGTCATCATCATAGTCATCATCCTTATAATCATCATTGTCATCATCCTCCTCCTCATCATCATCATTGTTCATCATCATCATTCCATTGCAAATGCTTGAAAATAAAATCAAAGCAAAGTTTCAACTAAACCAATCATCATCATCATCATCATAGTCATCATCCTCATCATCATCATTGAAATCATCCTTATCATCATCATCACAATCATCATCACCATCATCATCATCATCATCATCATCATTGTTCCTCATCATCGTCAGCATCGTCATCATCGCAATCATCATCACCATCGTTTTTCATCTTGATAGTCATCATCATCCTCATCATCATCATCATATTCGTCATCAATATCATCATCCTCAGCATCGCAATCATCATCATCATCATAATCACTTTCATCATAGTAATAGTCATCGTGATCATCATCCTCATCATCATCACCATCATTGTTCATCATCATAGTTATTATCATCCTCCTCCTCATCATCATTGTCATCATCAACATCATCATCCTCATCATCGTAATCATCATCATCATCATCATCATCATCATAATAATCGTCATCATACTCATAGTCATCGTGATCCTCATCCTCATCATCGTCACCATCATTGTTCATCATCGTCATCATCATAGTCATCATCATTGTCAGCATCCTCCTCATCATCATCATAGTCATCATCATAGTCATCATCCTCCTCATCATCGTCATAGTCATCGTCCTCATCATCATCATTGTCATCCTCCTCCTCCTCATCATCATAGTCATCATCCTCATCATCATCATTGTCATCATCCTCCTCATCATCATTGTCATCATCATCATAGTCATCATCCTCATTTGATCATCATTGTCATCATCCTCCTCCTCCTCATCATCATTCCATTGCAAATGCTTGAAAATAAAAGCAAAACAAAGTGTTTACTTAACAAATGCGCGAACGTGTCCCTAACGCACGGGCACACAGTAGCGCGAACATGCTTTTAGTGCCTGCGCACCCATAGAGCGCAATCACACTTCCAGTGCATGCGCGTTATGTTTTAAATTACGCGCACACGTGATTTAAATCTAGAATTTTGGCGGCACCTTTTTTCCAACTAACGTGGTCGGTGACTTGGATGCTTTGGTTTTAGGTTCGGGTTGCCCAACCAAGTGGTTTGGACTGTGTTATGACATAAAAACTTGTTTTGTACCACTTCTCCTATTTCATGCATGATTTTCCATATGCCACGCTTGTCCACTGCTAATGAAAATTCACACACTTGTGTAACTCTGTCTGTAGATTCTGAATATGTAATTTTTATTTAAATCTATTATATTTTTCTATTTTTTATTTAATTTTAAATGGACTACCGTCAATCTAACACAAAAGGTAGGCTATTTGCTTCGGCTATAACTTTTGATTGCCTCACCTATTTAAAAAACGAAAAAGAACCCGCACAGGAAGACACAAAGACCTACATCCTAAAAAAAAATATCGTTCATTGACTATGTTAAGATGAAGATGTGGTGGACCAATGCACGACCTTATCATTTTAGGGCATCACTGACTTCCTTAATTTAAAAAATAAAAAATATAACATAAATAAATATGGAAAAATAACGTTGCACTAGACACACCTGTTATCTACAACTCTATATAATTTTTAGTGCAAATGCTCATAATGGGACTAGGTGGGTTCGAAGGCTTCGGCACCACCCCTAGGATCTCCACTTGGCTACTTGGTCGTGGGCGAGGAGAGGGTCAAACGCACACCTGGCTACATGGTTCGCAGGAGAACCTTCCTCGTAGGAGGAAGAAAACAGTACAAGGATGATAAGCTTCTTAAATCGCTTATCATCACCAAGTGCACGACCACCTTTTTTCGGGCCTCCTCCTATAACAGTGTTACCAGACGAAGGACAGGTTGGGAAAATGATCGGGTGGTGGATTCGGATCTTCTTGTCAGCCTTTGAGTGACGTGGTCTGTAAGAAGCGGGCTGGTCGAAGAAGCATAAATATATACCCGAAGCAGCTTATGTAAACAACTGGCCATCAGCATGCTGCATGGAAACCACTTTCAGGAAATGGAATGGAAGAAAGATTTGTGCTATCAATTTGCATTATCATGAGTCGTGTCTCCATAATGTTTATTGATTATCTGTAAAACGTGGCAATAGTCCACTCCCTGTACCATTAAAGCATGATTGTGACTTGTAACAATCTTCTATTTGGTAGTCTCAGCATTAGAATAACATAAATACACTCCCAATAGAGGGAGGAAGGGGGAGTTGGTTGGATTGGGAAACATTCTAGGGCTAAGGCTGTCCATTATAAATAAGATTTGATGCATGTGTTATGAATAAAATTGCAAAGGAGGAGTTGTTTCTCATGGCAGAGATTCATGTGTCGTTGCTTTTCCCAATATGTATCTTATTTTACCTGCAATGTGTTTCTTGTTTTCACTCTAGTCTGTTGATTGCTTTCATGTTTGCAACTTAGTGTATAGCAGTTAGGAATTCATACTCATTATGCTCCGGCTGTTGTTCCAGACATTTATCAAGTTTCTTCTAAAGTTGCATGGAATTCATCTTGCTGGTGCTCCATGTGATGGGTTGTTCTCTCTCGTCCTCCAACCGCCCGCTAAATATCTCCTGATTGGGAGATAAGCATCTACCTTGCCTCTTTTTGCAACCCCACACCATTCCTTTCCTTATGCAAGTGTTCCCTACGCAGGTTTTTGACTCCATTGCCAATGGTCCCTTACCTCGATAATCCCACCTTACATCTCACCTTGATACACTTTGTCCCATTCAGGATCCTGGCCCTCTAATTATCCTTGACTGAAAATCTTACATGGAGTAGACTCCGAAGACAAAACGAGAGATCCCTCTCTGACTACGCAGGGTCGAAGGCGTAGTCTAAAGTGGTTCTGCTATTACCCAGGAGCGGGCCTCCCCTGAACCTTGGGGTTCAATTCTGGTGCTAAGAAACTGGCACCGTTGCCGAGGACGAAATTGAATATCCTCCTTAGGAAAAACGACAAAGATTTTAGATCTAGTTGTTGATGGTGAACAATTGACCAGACATCAAGAAGGTTGAGCACTTTTCACTAGACGACTCCACTCTTGAAGGATTCAGACTTCAACGACTCTGCTGGTGGTGTAACCCAGAAATCAAATGGCTAAGGAAAGCTGGAAGAATCCATCTGGAAAATGGACCCCTTATAAAGCTTAGAAATGCATGGCAGAAGGTCAAGATGCTCGAGTCCATGTTTCTTATAGGATGTCTTATCCTATCTTGTAAGTTTGCTCTTATCTCTTCCCAGATTTATCAAAACAACCTTCTATGGTTCAGCTCATTCTGAATAGAGCTATGAATATATTCCTGTTTATCCTTCTTTAAAAACTGAATGTGTTGCGTCGTCTTGTACATCTGATTATGGCCTAGATTTTTATCCAGGGGCTCACGATGCCAAAGGACACCCTTGTGAAATTCATGAAACCTCGGACGATAGCTTAGCTATTATGCCTAACCTTGTCTCTCCCATTTCTCCAAGCCGATACAAACCACTAAATATGCCCCCCATCCTCCATGATTTTCCCATGAAATATTACAAGTAACTCCCCAAGTTCGACAGAGAATCCCAAGACTTGACTGCTGAGAAACAATTACAAGCCTTTGAGCATTTCTATGACCTTTTTGAGATAGATCATGATGATGTATGCATGCGGGCTTTCACCTTGTCCTTGTAAGGAGATGCCAAAGTATGGTTTAAAAACTTGCAGCCTAAGTCCATCAACACTTGGGAAGAGTATTCTTGCACCTTCTTAAAGTTTTGGGGTAGGAGAAGGCCATTGGAGCAAATACTTTTAGAGTTTTATTTCCTGAGGAGGCATCAGGATGAGGCCATATCTAGTTTTAATAGAAGATTCGTAATCTTTTATTATAACATGCCTAAGAAATTCCAACCTCTTGAGAACGCTGCTAAGATCTATTATGCAATCGCCTTTCCTCCTGACCTGTTCTTACTTCTTTTGAAGAGAAAATCAACCACCCTGCAGCATATGTTCGCTGATTGTTTGGAGGTTGAGGAAAACCTTAAGATGTCCAAGAAATTGTCAAATCAAGACAGTGGTGGTGAAATAGAAGATACATACAAATTGGTTGGGCCCTACAAGCATAATGGGAATGTGTCTGGCACATCAAAGCTCTCTCCTGGTATGCAGAAAGATGACTGGCCTGATGCAGGAGCAAGTAGTCCTGCAGGATTGTTCTTTGAAAATGATGACCTGCACCACCCCTGGTTTGCAAAGGATGATTTTAAGAAGGATTTTGGTATGCCTATGTACGATGAATATGAGGAAGAGTACCTGCAGAATATACATGATGATCCAGCTATTGAAACAAATCCTGCAGATGAAAAGAATCAAGATGCAATGCAAATTCAGAAGGTTGAAGCAGGAAAGGACAATAAGGGCACGGGAGGTGATAGCCTAACCTTGTGTTATGCCTCTTTTGAATTAATACGACACGTGATTAAGGCCTCCAGGAAAAAAAAGAAAGAAATGGAGATGGTGCAGAATAGAAGCCTGTACAGGAAAGAAGATGATAAGAAGAACCATCCAGGCGATTCCTCTCATGCTACTAATACATTGGGAATCTGTAGTGAGGGAACAAGCTATGAACATGGATGCAACAGCCTCCTAATAAACACATTTTCTGGTATTCTGCCTTTAATAGCACCACCTCACACAGAAGGAATGTGCCTACTTGGTTCCACTGGAGAAGCAGGGGACCTTCCTCTTGAAGCACATCAAGCTCTTGTTACAGAAATTTCAAGCGGAAAGCGGGATGTTCCATTGAAGAAAGATTTTGTGGGTCCTTTTCTGCAATATTCCAAGTGTCAGCCTGACGAATCTCTAGAAGAAGGAAGCTTCGGATGACTTTCCCATGGGCAGGTGATAGAACGTACTGGAGGTTGCCGTGATTTCTATGACCCCGTGTCTGAATACATGGAGGTTCTGGGAGAAGGCAGTGATTGGTTGCATCCCTGCTTTGAAGATCATTTTTTTTATCATTTCCTTCTCCCATTATCTATTTCATTTATGTCCATCAAGCACAATAAAAGAACAAAACTATTAGGCAAGTTGCTTGATTGGCTTCATTGGAAGTATGATTTCACTTAATCAGATTTGTGCACCAAGTTAGGTAGAGTACGTAGGAAAAAATAAGCTCGACAGTTATCGATCATTTCCTTCATTATTGTTTTAGTTTGTTTTCATTTTCAGTTACCACCACAGCTTTACAGTCACCAGCATGATTTGCAAGAGTGGCACAAATTCGCTGAAGCAGTAACTCAGAGCACAATGGAGATGTCAAAAAAAGATTGAAGGTATCCCAATGGTTTTTGCACTTGGTCTATAGGGGTTCTTTGCTACCTCACTGGGAGGATAGCATCCCTCGTGGAGCCAGTTGTTAACACTCCATTTTTAACAGTTGATTTGAGAGCCTGATAGGAGTTTGATGAGGGTCCCATTCCCATGAACTTCATGTGAACTCCCCTTCAGGTTGTCAGAAGTGAAAGGAAAAGGAGAAAATGGAAGGTGTACTAAAGGCATTGAGCGAGACTCGAAATCAAAGTCTGAGATTGATCGAAGGTACATCAATGGCTCCAAACCATTTCGCGCGAGTGAACATGCTCGACCAAAACCACATTTCCAGATTGTGAAACGGGTTAAAGGTCAGAAACATTCTATGGTCAAGATGGGATCTGAGTCATATCTACGGCCTCAATCAATTTTGCAAGCCATACTTGCACGGGTAAAGCCACGATTTCGAATTGCGAAAGAGAGGTAGTGGTCATGAAGATCAATGGTCGCTATAAGAAAGGAGAGAAATCTATGGCCACAATTTATTTTGCAGAGTGGACTAGTACGGATGAACGCCAAGGCTTCTCATTGAGAAATATAATGGGGCCCACTCAGATCTACGCCTGCATGAAGGGTCGGTCACGACGATTGAGAACATGACACGATCCAGAACTGCCTGTGGTGTTCAAAGGAGAAAATTTGGTGGTAGATGTAACAGAATGAGGACGATGGACGTGAAACATTCCTCAGATCAGATGGATGGGAAGGCTCCTAGGGTATAGGTTTCACATCCAGTGCAGAGATGACAGCGGAGGAGATGTTCACATGTGTAATCTTCCCCCATTGCGGACTGGAAGATTCCTCTGATGCCATTTGGGATGAGCCTAAGGTGAAAGTCTTTCCCAGCGACGCTAATTTCCTTAGTTCACAAGTGTGGCACATGGTTCACTTCGAAGGGTGCCATGAGAAATATGGAGGGTTGATTTGTTGAGGCGACAGACTTGGCATTTACACGAGGACGAGGGAGGCGATGAACTAAAGCATCCTGGTGCCACCATCACAGTAATTGAAAGGGAAAGAAAGGTCAAATCCATAGCCCTTGAAACGAGCTTGGTAGCCACGTGGGAATTGTTTGGAACTTTGCCCATATCAGGTAATACAATTGAACATCAGAAGGACGGGTATAGATCTTTCTGAGACATGTTGGATTGCCCTATATAACGCCATCTCTTGGAGATCTTTTGAGGTGTCGAAATGTGTAGATGATAAGAAGTATAGAATTGAATGTCGAGAAGTGTCAAGTTCCTTCACAGACAGCCATGACTGTGTGGTTCGAGAATTTAGTTCGACAAGGGGTACTCTTGGTAGGAAAACATAGATCTGTGTTTTGGTTATCCATACCAGAAAGTCGCCAACCACCGGGGCACAGATGTTAAACACCAAGGGAGGTTCACCTGCTTCTACACAACCCGGTATCTGGATGTGCAGTGCATGGGTTTCGACGTCCTAGCAACATCCCTCCAACACTCCTAGTTGCAGTCACGACCTCCGAAGTCCCAGCTCATAGTGGTGGCAGAACTATTGCAGCGAATGCTCATACTGGGACCAGGTGGGTCTAGAGCCTTCGGCACCACTCCTAGGATCTCCACTTGGTTGCTTGGTCATGGGCGAGGAGAGGGTCAAACGCACTCCTAACTACATGGCTCACAGGAGAACCTTCCTTGTAGGAGGAAGAAAACAATACAAGGATGATAAGCTTCTTGATTCGCTTGTCATCACCAAGTGCATGACCACCTTTTTTTCGGCCTCCTCCTATAACAGTGTTACCAGACAAAGGATGGGTTAGGAAAATGATCGGGCGGTGGATTCGGGTCTTCTTGTTAGCCTTTGAGCGACGTGGTCTATAAGAAGCAGGCTGGTTGAAGAAGCAGAAAGATATACCCGAAGCAACCTAAGTAAACAATTGGTCGTCGGCATGCCGCATGGAAACTGCTTTCACAAAATGGAATGGAAGAAAGCTCTGTGCTGTCAGTCTGCGTTATCACGCACCACGTCTCCATAATGTTTATTGATTATCTGTAAAACATGGCAATAGTCCACTCCCTTTACTGTTAATGCATGATTGTGACTTGTAACAATCTTCTATTCGGTAGTCTCAAGATTAGAATAGTATAAATACACTCTTGATAGAAGGAGGAAGGGGGAGTTGGTTGGATTGGGAAACATTCTAAGGCTGAGGCTCTCCATTGTAAATAAGATTTGATTCCTATTTTATGAATAAAATTGCAGAGGAGGAGTTGTTTCTCATGGCAGAGATTCATGTGTCATTGCTTTTTCCAATATGTATCTTCTTTTATGTGCAATGTGTTTCCTATTTTCACTCCAGTCTGTTGATTTCTTTCATGTCTACAACTTAGTGTATAGCAATTTGGAATTCATACTCGTTATGCTCTAGCTGTTGTTCCAGACATTTATCAAGTTTCTTCTAAAGTTGCATGGAATTCATCTCGTTGGTGCTCCATGTGATGGGCTGTTCTCTCTCATCCTCCAATCACCCGCTAAATATCTCCTGATTGGGAGATCAGCGGCTACCTTGCCTTTTTTTGCAACCCCACACCATTCCTTTCCTTATACAAGTGTTCCCTACGCAGGTTTTCGACTCCATTTCCAATGGTCCCTTACCCCGATAATCCCACCTTACATCTCACCTTTATACACTTTGTCCCATTCAAGATCCTGGCCACCTGATTATCCTTGACTGAAAATCTTACGCGGAGTAGACTCCGAAGACAAAATGAGAGATCCCTCTCTAACTGTGCAGGGCCGGAGGCGCAGTCTAAAGTGGTTCTGCTGTTACCCGGGAGTGAGCCTTTCGCAACCTTTGGTTCGATTCCGGTGCTAACATAGTCATTGTTGCATAACAAGGTAGTGAATTTTATCTTCATTTACCATGAAAATGGTGTGAAAGTGTACATTCTTTTAGATCTTGTGGCTAGAAAATGTTTCTATAGAAAAATATTATTTTTTGAGAAACTAACTATTGTCTTATAGTGGTGTATCCAAAAGACGATGAGAAGAATTTAGTTTTTCAACTGCTACCTAAGACCAAGAAAGATGGATACAAAATGAAGAAGACCTTCATGATGGACTTGATGAAGAGTTGGTTTCATAGAGTTTGGATGAGAGGAAGAAACTCAACCTTAAACTTTGAGGTGTTCCACTCAACAAAGAAGACAACTAGACATGTATCATTATAGTTCATTTGATTCTAGATGTATATTTCTTTTATACACTGACACAATGAGACTAGAACTATGAAAGAGACAATGGATATGGAAGATAAGGAGTCTTGGAGATCTTCCATGTTTGAGGAGATGGATGCACTTAAAAGGAATGATACTTGGGGCTTTGTATAGTTGCCTCACTGATGGAAACTCAATGATAGATGGAAAATCTAATCATCATTAGATGTAAATGGATGTTCAAAAAGAAAATCGGTTCAAATGTCAATGTTGAAAAGTACAATACACGGTTGGTTGCTATAGGATATTCCCAAGTTAAGGGGATAGAATTTGGTGAGATTTCCAGTTGGATTCTAAGTTAACATCTATTGAGTTTATGTTATCTATAGTAACAACGTTTGATTTAGAGATAAAATGAAGGGATATAAAAATCACATTCCTACATGGTGAATTGCATGAGGATATCTATATTACACAACCATACTACTATGTTGAAAAAGGTAAAAAGTAAGTCATTATATTTTTCAAATTAAAACTTTATTTATATGGTCTCAAAGAGTCTCCCAAAATGTGGTACCAAAAGTTTGAATATCAAATTCGTGTATGTAATACAAACATGTAAGTGGTCATTTCCTTGTTATCACCTTTGTATGCAAATCGTATATTATTTATTTGGTAACAAGAAAGACCTAATTCATGATTTGAAGTATCAACTTTCGACATAATTTTATAAGAAAGATTTGGTGTTAAAAAATATATCTCAAGGATGGAGATCATGAGAGTTCTAGTAAACATAAATATTTGGTTGTAATCTAGTATGTATGTGAACTTGCATATTACATACCATTGAATGTTCTACTTTATATTGGAACTAGGCTTTTAGTTAGTGTTTCTTATTGTACTAAGAGTAGCGAGGTGCTTACAACTTTAGTATGCGGGAGAAGTGTAATGTTACACTAAAAAGTAATTAAATTTTTTTTATGCAGCCTCATAAAATAAAAAAATAAAAATGAATAAAAAATAATTAAGAAATCCATATTTCCTCATAAAATTAAAATGTAAATCCAAATAAAATGTCATTGAAAAATAACACCTCGAGAAATTAGATGCCTCTTGGTACTTGATAGATCGGCATTTAGGATGGATCTTTGTTGGTGTTATGGCATAGCAATGGAAGATATGGTTGGTGTTTCTTATGTTAGTGCAGTTGGTAGTTTGGTGATGTTATGGTTTGTACTAAACCATAAACCAAAAGTAGTGGGAGCTTTGATTCAATTCATGTCTAATCCTAGACATGAAAATTGAGTTACATTCAAGAAGATATTCAGGCATTTGTGAGGTCATTTTTGAATATTCAGTTTGTTATCATAGTGATGATTCATGAGGTTAGGAATCTAACTCGGTAAGGGATATAGATAGAAAGATATTTACCAAAGCATATGTAGTTCTATTTTTTTGTGGAGTAGTGAGTTGGGTTACAAGTGACAAGTTGTAGTTGTTTTTTCCTCTTTAAAGGCTAGTATATGTGACTTATGCTCCTTACATTTGGATTATGAAACTATGTTGAAATGTAAGGCTAAGTCTGAGAGTTATTATAGCCAATACCATAGGGAGATGGTAGACAATGTAAAGGTGATATTGGAAAAAGTGAACACTTTGTAAAATGTTGTGGATGCATTAAAAAAACGGGTAACCAAGGTAAACTCAAGTGGTATTGTGAATAATAGTTGTCACATAGTTTTACGTATTCTTTCTTACAATCTTGAAAGTATCTCACAAGTAGGAGAATTTTGGACAAATGTGTCATACACCTTGCACTCGTTTAGCTAAACAAGTAATGCTTCTTGAGTAGTAGTAGGGAATAGCTGATGAGAAGTGGCAAGTAATAAATGCTGAGCATTAGCATACATAGAATATTGTGGAGTAGCAATTAATTAACTAATTTGTGTAGTTTCTAACTTGTAAAATTAGAAAATCATAAATGGTTTATAGTTTTGTTATGTCTATTTATTAAATGTTTGGGTTGGAAATATGGTGTGAATGAGTTTTTAACAAATTATGCTGCCAAAATTTGTTAAAAGACCCTCAAACAGTTTGTTAGTTGTTATTTTATTTTTTCACTAAGTTTTGGAGTTTAGACTTTTTTTTTTCACTGAAATTTCTAAACAAAATAATAATGTTATTATGTTGTTTATTATTACAACTTATTTAGATTTCTGTAGATTATTTTCTCCCTAGCTCTACGTCCTTATGATATTACTACTTTTAAATGAGGTAGAATGCTCATGGTTGATGTTCTCCTACTCCTAAAATATGTATATAACCATGAAGCAAGTAGTATTTCGCCATATTATAAATCTTGACTCAATAAATTGTTTTTATTTGACTGTTTTATAAGAAAGTAAAATGGATTTGTTCGTGCTGTCTACCCATAGTTGTTCTCGTTTATTTAAGGTGGTTCTATACTTCACGGCATATGTATTACTTGTGAAAGACTCCATTGAGTTAGATGCTCAATTTTTGTGCTCTCAACAATAAACTCGTTAACTAAATAGCATAGTATGGTGTTTATTCTGCAAGTTTTATGAAATTTAATTTTTATTTTATTTAGTTTGTTGTATTTTTAATCAACAGGAGAGATCAGATTTCTTGTAACATCCATCCCATCCTATTAGTAATACAGATCCGAAATGGAAACCAAAGTTTTTAAACATTATAATTCCAGAAAAACCAATACGATGGATTTAAGCTATTGCTAGTGGGAGCATTCAGACTTATTATTTAAGCTTGTCATGCTCTATTTATAGAAAATCTGTTTGATATTAATGGCTTAAACAAACCCAATAATAATAACATAGACTTGAAAATCTGTTTGATATTAATGGCTTAAACAAACGCAATAATAATAATATAGACTTGTTTTCTTCTAGATACAAATTTGGTTCGAAGAGTAACATCTTTCTCATGTACCGGGGGTGGGAGCGGGGCGGACTTATTTTCATTCAGGATGGATCAATGGAATTTAAGTTCGCTTGGGGGCTGGGCATCGACACCAACAATATGGCTGAATCCTTGGCCCTCTTGCAAGAATTGAGGATAGCCACTACACTCGGAATCTCCGAGCTAATCGTCATTGGAGACTCCAGAGTTGTCATTCGCGCTTTTGCTGAAAAACTGATGCCATATCATATGGCTCTGAGGCATCTTATCCACAAAATCATGGCTCAAGCCTTCCACTTCAAAAAAATTGATTTCTATCACGTGCTGAGGGAAAATAACTCCTATGCTGATCTTGAGGCTAACAAAGGGGCCTCCCTAAGCCCCCGGGAGCTTATTTTTAATGAACACAGTTCCTTTTTCCCTCCGCCATAGGCCCGAGGGCTTATCATGGGCCTCCCCCATGGGCCCCTCTCCCATGTACCTCCGCATGCTGGTGGGCTGCCTTGACGAGTGGCGCGTGGTGTTGACGTGGCCTCACGCAGGTCTGCATAAATCCGCCCAGACTGTCCTTTCATTTGCTGCGAAGCCACTTGAACTCTCAGAGCTCCGTCCCGCGTCTTAATGCCATCAAGACAGGTGACCTCATGATTTATCATTGTTCATCGTTGAGGGGATTCATTGGTTTAATGGCGTTCATGGACCTAGGACTCTTGCATGAGGTGAACTCAGCAGAAGTCATGTCGAAGGAGGTTGCAGTGATTGTTTTAATGGGTGTAATTACCACTCGAGCATACGAGTTCCCTGGTATGAAGGTCGCGATGAATCATTCGAGCATTTGCTTGATTTCCTGTGCGTTAGATTATGAGGTGGCGCTGTTCTCCTCGACACTTATGGATATAAAGGAATCGAAAGATGAGGGCCGAAGCAAGCTTGTTGTGTTGATAAGACGGGAGCTCTGTCGTCTGGCTGCTTGGAGACTGCTGTTACTCACGATGGAAGCGAGTTCCTCTTCCGCGGTTGCGCCTGTTCCAAATTTGGTGGACACAAAGATTAGGGAGGTGAAGCACGAGCTCAAATCGCTGCAAACTCGGGTGAATGCAATTGATTACGAGGGAGGACGGTGAGTCGAACATGTGAACAAGGATTTGGTCTTCCTTCGAAAGAAAATCAAACGGAAGGTCAAGCAGACTGAAAATTCGCTCACCACGCAGATTGTTGAGTTAGAACTCAAGGTGGACAAGCTCGCTCTCAAACTTATCAAGCACGAAGGAAATGGTATGTCCTCTAGTTCAGATGGTTAAAATTTGTTCATTCTTTCGGGTTCGCCGTCTTGCTTGCATTTCACTCTCCACTTCCTTGCCTAGTTTCAGTCTCTTTTTATCAGATGTTAGGTAGTTTGTTAATTATATTACTCAGTTATAAACTCTGTTAAGGATTCAGATTGTTTGATTGTGGCTTCCTCAAGGGCGTTTTTTATGGTTTAAATGTCTTTGCCGCTTCCTCCAAGGCACCTATGGCTACTCTGGTTTCTATGTATATTGGTCTTCAATTGCCGCTCCCATGAGGGCTCTTTGTAAACTGGAACCCTTCGGTGGTTACACCACCTCCCTTTATAATATAATCCGAAGGTTTTTGTCTTAAAAAAAACATCTTGCTCATGTACTAACTTCTATCACTTTTATCATCCACAAAAGATTAAATTAAATCTTCAAAGATTAATACACTTCATGGAAAAGTAAAATATATTACACCCACAAAGCTGAATTCTGCAAACGTGACGTAAATAGAGATTTCATAAGCTCTCGGAAATCACAAGGCTGAGATCATCTCACTACAATATGCAATTCCACACAAACCATAAATCTGAAATGTCCTCAATACAATATAAACTGCCAAAGCTTGTTGCAGTTGAGTACAGAGTTAAGTGAGTAACATCGTTCTCTACGTGTGTTGTAGATAATTCGGTCTCAAAACTCAGCCCTAGTCTGCAAGAAATGAGAATCCGACTGAAAAACTTGCAAAATGAAAGCTTGTGTAAGTAATCTGAAAATAATTAGATTAATTTCCAAACCTTAAAACCAGTTAAAATCAGCTAAGCAAAATGTTTAGAGTAAATTATTTGTGAGCAAAACCCCTGGTAACCATACACCATATAGTGGATAGCATACAACTGGAGTAATAACTATGTAACAAACAAAAGATTTCCAAAAACTCGAAACAAAATGTTTAGAGCCAATTGCATTAACCATTAAAGTGAAAAAAAAACGTACCCTGGTAGCCATATACCATACAACGGTAGTAATAGCTTGTAATACATTATATAATAAACAAAAGATTTGAAGATTTTTGAAAGATTGTAAGGCGTTATACTTCAATTTCATAAACCTTAACACTATCTAAACAAAATGTTTATAGGACATTACATTAACCATTAAAGCGAGCAAAAGGCCTGCTAGCCATATACCATACCACTTCTTAATAGCTGGTAATACATTATATTATACCAAACAAAAGATTTGAAGAAGGATTGTAAGTCGTCATTCTTACAGATTTCCAAAACCTCAACACCATCTAAACAAAATGTTTAGAGTAAATTACATTAACCGTTAAAGTGAGCAAAAACCCTGGTAGCCATATACAATACCCACTGTGGTAATAGCTTGTAATACATTATATTATACCATCTAAACAAAATGTTTAGAGCAGATGGCATTAACCATTAAAGGGAGCAAAAACGTACCCCGGTAGCCCTATACCATACAACGGTAGACATATACCATACAACAGTAGTAATAACTTGTACATTATATAATAAACAAAAGATTTGAAGAAGGATTGTAAGGCGTTATACTTAACACCATCTAAACAAAATGTTTAGAGGAAATTACATTAACCATTAAATTGAGCAAAAACCCTGTTAGCCATATGCCATACCACGTCTTAATAGCTTGTAATACATTATATTATACCAAACAAAAGATTTGAAGAAGGATTGTAAGGCGTCATTCTTACAGATTTCCAAAACCTCAACACCATCTAAACAAAATGTTTAGAGTGAGCAAAAACCCTGGTAGCCATCTACCATACCACGGTAGTAATAGCTTGCAGTAATACATTATGTAACAAACAAAAGATTTAGAGTGATAAAGTGAGCAAAAACCCTGGTAGCCATATACCATACCACGGTAGTAATAGCTTGCAGTAATACATTATGTAACAAAGAAAAGATTTAGAGAAGGATTGTAAGGCTTGAAACTTCAAAGAAAAGATTTAGAGAAGGATTGTAGGCTTGAAACTTCAAAGAAAAGATTTAGAGAAGGATTGTAAGGCTTGAAACTTAAAAGGTTTGGTGATGTGAGTGACCAAGTGAAGGAGGATATCACATTTTCACTGACAACACTACACAATACCATTAATTAGTCTGATACATCTAAAGTCTGTGGCTTATATTCTGCCACAAAAAAACTCAAATACCCATTATTAAGAAGCGTAGAATTCGACCAATTCCTCCAAGCATTCGCTCTTAATTGCCTCTGGGTCTGCATTTTTCAGCATCCACAACAAATGCTCAAAAAGAACGACCTCACAGGAGATTATTTCACCACTAACGTCAGCTCCACAAGAACCCTCGTGAGATTTCTCCATTAGAACCTTCAACAATGGATGATTGAGATGACTGTCGCTTACAATATAGCGTCTCCTGGATTTTCCAACGTAAACTGCTCTATGCCCCGCGGGCACCTCAGTATTTTGCTCGTCATGGTCTCCGAAATCGCAAGAATCGTCTGTATGGTTGGAGCTGCCCAAGCCACTGCGCGATCTTCCAAACTTGCCATGGGTTTGCCATTTCTTGATCAGGCTCTTCATCTTCTCAATTTTGCCGCGGTTGGTCATGTTTGATATGGAAGATTATCTCAGAATGATAATTGTGAAATGTGGAGGATATATTCTAAGCAAGAAACTGATCAAACTGAAACTGAAACTGAAAGTATTTCAGAAGTATGAAGGGCGCCCTGGAAAATTCCAGAGAGAAAAACCAGCCTTCTGACGCAGGTTGTAATCTGGTTTCCCTTAAAAGCTCCAAATGGAAAGCTCTGAACATAGGAAAACAGCTGTTATTCGCCATAAAATAAGAAGTCTCGAGCAAAACAGGAAACCTATACGTGTCGTTGAAAAATACATTGAGATTCGACAAACTAAAATTATTCGCAGAACGTGCGACACTAACTACTGAATATTTTATGGTGGAAGACAAAGTCTGGTGTTCTGTCTTTTTCCGAGGCTTGGTTGAGATTAAGATGGGCATTTACCTGTCGTTATCGTTTTCATTAGACAAATATGGAGACATGAAAGCAACAGATGGAGACATCAAGGTTCGATGTATTTCATCTCTGTGATTATTTTATGCTGTAGATTCCCTTCACTTCTGTTTTAGATGCATTGCAATCATTTGGGCAGGTGATGAAGACATGGCACATAATTATTTTATGCTGTTGGATCAATGTCTTAAGCTTTTATTAATCATCATAATCCCCTCTAGGTCAAATAATATTCCACAATCTTTGCTTTCACATTTGGATACACTGTCCATTTTGATAAAGTCAGACTCACAAATTGATGCCTCTGTATCAATCTCCTTCTTTCTCTCTCTGAAAAACATGTAAAGACAAATGCTCATAATTATATTTTTGAAATTAAATAATGCCTTTTGAACGTCTTTAATGTCTTTTTATATTAAAAAGGGCTTTTTTTCTCCAAAGTACTCAACCTACGGAATAGTTCATTTCTCCTTCGTCTTTTAAGTGAGGAAAGAAATTGATGCTCTCCAACGGAATAGTTCATTTCTCCTTCGTCTTCCAAGTGAGGAAACAAATTGATGCTCTCCACCCATTAAATATTTTGATTCTTTTCCACATTGTATTAAAA
This sequence comes from Pseudotsuga menziesii, assembly GCA_001517045.1. Classification (NCBI taxonomy): domain Eukaryota; kingdom Viridiplantae; phylum Streptophyta; class Pinopsida; order Pinales; family Pinaceae; genus Pseudotsuga; species Pseudotsuga menziesii. The sequence continues at coordinate 111,725 of LPNX010876488.1, forward strand.
GACATATTCGTAATACGTGGTTTCATTAATTAGTTTAATTTAATGCTAGCATTTATGCAAGACCACATTGTATTCAAAGACATATTAGTAATACGTGGTTTCATTAATTAGTTTAATGAAATCGCTAGCATCTAGATGTATTAGTTTGGCACATCTTTTTTAAGATATTTTATTTTATGCTTTTATGTTGTATTTGTCTTGGGGTCAATCATTGATTTGGAAATGTTATTTGGCCTCATATCAAGGTAGGGTTCTTCGATTTTGGTTTTAGCATATAGGTATGCACTTTTACAACTATGTATTTTGTTTCATAGACTTGACAATTCTTGCTCGCAAGCATCCAAAATGCATCTAGGCACCTGCATGAAGCGGCTACCCAATTATGATGCAATAGGAGCAAGCAAGCTGAAAAAAACAAGAACGCACATGCACCCTTGGACGCGTGCATGTGCTACTGCTTCAGCAGTGACAAACTTCTACGTCGGATTGCCAAAGTGGACAATAGGAGCGCGCACATGCAGCTAATGACATGCATGTGTGTAAGTGCGTGCATGCATATGTGGGCACGCACGTGTGTAAGTGCGCGCACGCGTATGTGGGTGCATGTGTGTGTTGTGTGTTCGCATACAGAGACGTGCGCATGTCCGTGTGTTTTAAAAAAACAATGAACAGTTTTGTTAGTTCACAACCCACCCACGAGCGTGCAAGGAAGCGAAAACGACGTCCAAGGAGGTGAAAACGACACGCACGAATCCCAAAGGAAGTGTCCAAGCAGCCTAACACGACACCCACGACATTGGAGTAAGGTAGATGGAGTAGTATTTGCATTTTTTTTTGTTTATTTAAATGTTTTTTATTGTTTTTCAAATAAAATACAAAATTAAAAAAAAATGCAAATGAATTGAAATGAGAAAAAATTGACATTGCAGATACAAATTACCTAAACATAATGATAGATACCAATGAACCACCCCAAGAAAGGAGTGAAACAAACCAATCAGATGACTTAAACCTCGAATTAAACAAAGAAAATCCCAAAGATGATTTACACAGGGATTTAAATCAATTAATAATATTGAGTGATGAAATGAAAAACACCAAGGAACCCTCTCGAGTTTCCCTCGCCACATCACTACAAAACATAATAGAGTCTATCAACATTGCGCATAGTGAGATAACCAATTTGAGCCAATATAGGGCTCGAATGAGATAACATTATGGCACTGGTATGTCCAAAGAGGATATAAAAAACCTGAATATCACAAAATCCCAACTGTGAAGCAAATTTAAAGATCTGAGAACAGGACAACCTCTAGATGTGAGGAAGAGGCAAGCTTGCATGGATTGGTGTAATTACCAACCATGGAGAGAAAACTGGAGGAAGAGATGGTTCATGGTTTTTGACAAGCATCCATCCAACAATGTCGAGGTCCCACATTATTTTCTCAGGAAACTGTGGGATGAGTTTGTGTTAGGGTTCCATGTGAACTACTTCGACATCACCGAGTTCCATGGCGTTGGTTTTGCCTCAACCCAAGATTGACCTCATGCCCACTGGAACCCACTCAGAGGACCTCTTGCACCTAGGTGAGAGCCAAACCCACTTCCTCAACCCCCTGGGTTAGGTACCGGGCTAGATGAGATCCATGAGCCCATTAGATGTGCCACACGACACCATCTCAGGAATACCACATTGATGGCTATGTCCTCGCAGAGCGAGCATGACCACCCCGAGAGACACACTTCTGCATGGTCTATTGGTTGTTGGAGAGAGAGAGAAGCTACATGTGGTAGCCAGAATGATCCATCCAGCTCGATGGGACCAATGTCACATCATTGTTTTCATTGTGGGCATCCATGCCATGTTCCCATGAGGAGCATGCCACAGAGAGCTACCTACACTAGGTTAGTTATTGTTTTATTTAATGTTCAAGTATTGTTTATACGTTATGCAATCTCATAATTTCTAATAAATTTAACTTAGAATCAGATGTTGATGACTTGATTTGTTTTAATGTACATTTATTCAGTGTTGAGTCTCCAACACCTGGGTGGGAGGATGTTGCTTCTTTCAACCTAGATGGAGCCATGGCATCTATAGAGGACATCGCAGAACCATACACACAGGTATTTTTATTTCAGTATAGTAAATTTAATGTTAGTATTTAATCTTGTCGTCCAATGTAGTTAATATTTAGTAATTGAATCTAAATATTTTTCTGCAAATGAACAGGTGTCTGCAGGAGTGAGTGACTAGCCATCCCCATTGAGGATCAACAGATCCCCTCGTGAGCAGGTATCTTGTAATAAATTATAAATTTAATTTCAGTTTTGATGGCTTAGATTTGTATAGTTATATCTTTTATGTACTAATATACAAAGCCATGCATATGTATGTAGGTTCGAGTACATAGGCACGTCCATGTCACTATCTCTCCATCGACTGCATTTTTCCCACCATATATGCCAGGTGTAGTCCCTTGCATATGTGTCCCTTTCCCTCCATTCCCCCCCACCTCGTTCCATCCATCCCTTACCTCCCATCCACCACGACACTTCCATCCAGCTCCCCCTTCTTCTTCACATCATTTGCNCCTAGAACTCATCCCCCTCTCCCATATTCCCCCACCACCCTCGTTTTCTATTCCAGGGTGGCCCATTCCATTCTACATCCAGTTGGGTTTTATCATTGTACATCACCACTTCTCCCACTCCAGTTCATGCCCTCTCTCACTGTGCCCCCTAGTTTTGTATCCAATGTCAATGTGGCTACATCCTCCTCTATGCCATCCACCCTAGCATCATAGCAGGTTGTCTAGCCCACTGCTCCACCTACCACCCTCGAGGACCAACCGACTGCTCCACCTTCCACCCTTGAGGACTAGCCGATTTCTCCACCTGCTAGCCCCCAGGACCAGCCTATTGTGTTCATGGTGAGATTGATTATTTTATGAAAATATCATGCAATATTAGTGAAAATTAACATAGGTAGTAAGTTCTATAAGTTATCTTATTGTTTAAATGTTGCAGGGTGGCATTTCCAAGAGACTTGGATCGCAGAGGAGGGTAGCCCCCTCACCACTTACGGTCTCATCTGAGGTGATCTATTTAAGATTTGAAAATGTAATTTTGATTTTTAAATTGTGTTTTTTACTTGTATAATTGCCTATAGGAGTTGACATTTGATTGTTTCCATTTCAGAGCCCACGGGGAGGTGGTCGAAGTAGCCAAAAGAACCAAGCTTACTCTAGCTTGAAGAAGAGGAAGATCAATTTTGGAGGTGCACTTGGGAGCTTCGAGGGTGTGCAAGAGGATTGAGAGACCCTCCTATGTACACTAGCCATGATCTGGCATTTTGGTACAAGTTTCCATATTTTGTATACGGCACGAGTTTCCATTGTATAGACATTGGGAACGATGTTCCATTTTTCACTGCTACTGTATATGATTGGAAATTTTTGTATATTAATATATCATTTTGCACTTCTTTATATTACTTTTCCTTTTATTACAGATTTGCATACATTATGTCGAATGCAGTAGTAGTTTACAGTTGATGTGCTTTCAATACTTATTATTGACGAAGTAATAAAGTCTGTATGTTCACAAGAAAATGCATAAAAAATTTAACATTGTAGGTTAGTTAAAAAAAAAATACAAAACTGCATAAACGTGTATAATAACAATGATAATTTTAAATACCAAATACCTGATCTTGTCTATCTATAGAACTAGACTGTAATACTACCTATTAGGCAGCCATAAGACACACCTAAACCATTATATTCTAGCCTAACCCTTGCTAAAACCCTTTCCCTAGACTCCTACCGTTCCCTCTCTCTAAAGCAAGGCTTATTCCTTTCATTTCCACACTACTTAGACCCCCATGGCTCTCTCTCTATATCTAACTACAATATCCATTTTGGACAGCCCTAGAACACCACTAACTCATCCTAAGATACCCTAACTTCTCCCTTAGCCATAGCCCTAACCTCTTAGCATGCTAAGACCCTAACGTAAGGCTAGTTTCGTGACTATTTTGTCCTTTAAATTCCTCTCTACTTGCCTAATTATTGACTGTAATATCCTATATAGAGCATCCCTAATAGCCTTCTTACCCACCTATCCTATCCTAAGGTCACTTCCTTTCCTTCATATCTTACCCACTCACTAACGCCTCACCTCAAATTTGTCCAAAACCCAATTTAAAGTGGCACAAAGACACCCGAAAGGGACTGTATCTAAACAATCATTCCCAGCCATACTTAAACAAATTTGACAGTGGTATATAAATATTTTGTTATCTCCTAAATAAAATTTTCAATAAGTTCACTCAGAACAATTTATTTTTTGCATAGGGATGAAGATTTCAGGGCATACCATGAAGTATGTTTGGGTGACTAACAAAGTTGGAAATCTGGTGTTCTGTTTTTCAATAAATTCGAAAGTTTGAGCTTTCAGTGACTTAGGCGAACTTTCAAACAGTTCATTAGCCGCCGAAAAGCCCATCTTTTGGCAACTAACAGTTTCAATGCAGGATCACAGTTAACCACCGAAAGCCGGTTGATCACGTTTTAATAAAATTTTGGAAAAAGAGACTTTTGGTGGCTTAGGTGAATTTACCAATAGTTCATTAGCCACCGAAAATCCCATCTTTCGGAAGCTAACGAGTGATTCCTAAAATACATTAACCACCGAAAGCTCATTAAAGGAATTTTTTGGAAAGAAAGATTTCGGTGGCTTGGGTGAACGTACCGATGGTTCATTAGCCACTGAAATCCCATCTTTCGGTAGTTAACGAATTAAACCCTAGATTCTCTTAACCACCAAAAAGTTCAAAAAGGGAAAATGTTTATTTGTCCATCAAAATCAAACTCGTCAGCATGAGGTAGGTCATAATTTAGCACGATTAACCACCTAAAAGACCAGGGAACTGCAGTAAAGCATGAGTTCATCGATAATAGGTCGTTATTGATCTAAAATGACGGATGGAAATCAAAGCCCTAGCCTTCCTTCCATCTGTACCATGACTTCCGTAAACCTCCATGTAACACCAAGTTCAAATAAAAAATGATTACTAGGCTGGCTATCTCGTGGATATCACCAGAATCCACCATCATCTCATTCGAGCACCAATCAAGTGGTTAACCCCTTAAAATTAGCACCATACCTACAATACACTCCTCATTTGTTCCATGCATCCTTATTGCTCAAGGCCATCTCTGAAAACCAGCCCGCTAACCTCCTTCACAGATTTTGAATTTCGATTTTTATAGGTACTAAGAAGCACGGTTCAGAGATGAAGAAAGGAGGACATGCTCTCATGCAGGAACTAGGAGACATCAGCTACCTAGAATCACATCTAGAAGTCTGCCAATTCTTCAAAGATGCAGGCTATTATAGATTTGTGAGAAAATCCAAGGTTCACACCAACAGGTTGCAGAAGCATTTTCCCTTTCTTTTGATGGCTCCAAGGCACTGATAGGAAAGGAAGAGTTCCTAATGGATGAAACCCTAATTGCAAAAGTGATAGAACTCCCAAGAACTGGGGAGAAGTGGTTTAATACCACCATTACTAAAAATGCGGAGTTCAGATCATATTTAAAAACTGAACACAAAAATTTAGTATGGAAGAAAAGTGTTCCATCCATCTGGCTAGAGGAGAGATGGCAGCAATTACTGAAAGAAATTTTGGTGTATATAACCAATTAAGGCAGGTAAAACAGGGCAATGATATATCACTTCAAGCTGATGAACCATTTTACAGGAATGATCCCTTTAAACCTAACCTTCTACCTCCACAAGAGTTTAACAAATATGGCACACCAGGTAAAGGCCTAGCCCACAAAAATCATAGGAATGTTGTCTCACCATGGCCTCATATAACTCATTGTCCAAGAATTACTTCAAAGGAGAAACATAGCATGGACATATTTTTTTTATTCTAGAATGAGTTTGAAACACGCCTACAACCAGAAGATAAAGGAAAGTCCCCTTCAAAGAAATCCACCACCCCCAAGAGTGGAAAAAGGAAAAGGAGGGGTATCTCTCCAGTAACAGTGGATAAACCTTCTCCTACTTATAAAACCAAACAAGCTAAAAGAAACCTAAACTTTAATGGAAAGGAGAAGGAGGTCCCAACATAAAGTGAAAATATTCTGAACTTACCCTACTCAGACTCAGAAGAAGAAAGGGAGGAAGAAGTTGACCTAACAGAGCAAGTTGCAATAGAAAATGAAGAGTTTACTCCACCAACACCAAGGGAAGGGTAGGATGAACCAATAGAAGAAACATCCTCAAACAAACCTAGGTCTCATAGATTCAACCGACTACTAGAGTAGATACATGAACTAGAGGTTTTGGTCAGGGAGATAAAAAGAAATAATGCAATATTAACCAAGAGAAATAAGGAGTTGCACAATTTTGTTCTAGAAATGAGAGGGATGTATGTCATGCTGAAAAGAAGAAATCTAAGATTTATGCAGGACAACACCAGGTTGTATAGAATGATCAGACTACTGAGATTGCAACTAAATAATGCCAACTTGAACCCTAGCTCTCAAGCTTATCCTGCACTAGAAACCTTAGCAGAGGAAGCAATGAAACTTCAAGTTCCAGGGGCAGCCCAGGATGTTGTTGTCTTTCCAAAACCTGTGCAGGTTGACGAAGTACTAGAAGATCAATAACAAAAATGAAAGAGGATGATTGGGAGTTTGATTACAATTTTGTAGAAACAGAGCTTTCGGTGGCTTAGGTGGACGTAGCAACAGTTCATTAGCCACCGAAAGCAGAGCTTTCAGCAGCTAACAGGCCCAGGATTCAGCTTCCTTAACCACCAAAAGCAGAAAAGGGTGCAAAAAAGTATTTTTGGCACACAGAATCAATTTTGTCAAATACAACTATCTCAGGGATGAAATATAAAACTGAAATTCGTTGAAAAGCATCATTAGGGGAGATTTGTCCCAATTTTAAGGATAAAATCAAGGAGAAAAGGGTCACAAACCCTACCTGTTTTTACCCACAATGGCTTATCTATCATATGACAGGTTACAGCTCTACTTCAGTACTCATTGCAGTCATCAAAGAGTTCAAGGAGTAAATAAGTGGTAGAGTTAAATAGACTAGTAGTTAAAGTAGGGTTTCTGACCTAATTTTGCAAAAACATTTATTTTATCTATTTTTACTAAAACAGATCCAACTTTTTAGGATCTAAATATATTTGTAAAGAATATAAAGCCTAAGACTTATGTGAAAGTAAGGGTTCGACTTCGAGGACCTTTATACCATTATTATCACCAAGCTTATCATGTTATTCATCATCTAATATAATCTCTTTTGCTATTATATGTTCAGCTTCCATATCTTTTCTGCTCTATGCTTGTGCTTGAATGTCTAATTCAGGTTTATTCATGTTATTTAATATTTGATAGTTGTCACCCTATCTGTATGTTAATGAGTTGAATTGCAAGCACTTTTCCTTGTTATGACCAGCCATTTATATGTAATTGCTTTATATATGAATCTTCCTACATAGTAAGTTCTCCATCTGTTCACCCTATTATCAAACCTATGAACATTGGTAGTTAGAAGCCTTATCTTTTGATTGATTTGTATGCATCTCTTGAGTGTGTGAGGTCCTTTAGTTCATCTGAATTGATCCATTTAGGAAAACCATAAAAACAGTTAAGTTACCAAGCATCCTCGAGGTACAACCTAGAGGAGTTTCCTGGAGTGATAACAATTGGCACCATTGCCGGGGAGAGGAGATTGAAGCTCAGCTTCCCTGGGTGATGACATAGATGCTACTTTGATGATAGACAAAGTATAGAAACTATTCTAGTTGTAATCATTTATCTGGCAACTCCATTGGAATAAGGTGGCTTCAAGAAGACCAAGTACCAAATCAAACCCTCAAGGGCCACCATTATCACCTGTTTCAGATCTAGAAGATATCTTAAGAAGATATAGGGCTTCACTAAGGCAAACCTCTAGTGCTGCAAAGGGAGCTACATTAGGTATTTCAAGAGATATTTGTGTTGTTAGAGATAATAGACCTTCATTTAAATCTCATTTTGCTGAAACATATAAATCTCAATAATTTTTAATTGAATCAGAAAATTTTAGGGTTGAGGAATCTTCAAGCACTGCTTCTTGTATAGATTCAATCCCTGGCGACTCCATTGAGATAAATTTACCACAAACACTCTCTCAGCTACCACCCACACCAGTAGTATCTTCTTCTACCCTTTTCATTTCCATTTCCAACATGGCTGCCCCTCTGACCAAGATGGAAACGATCCTGGTAGCTAGGTATGCCCCTCTGAATTTACCTAACCCCCTCTCTACCATGCCTACTAGATACTATCTCAAATACATGCCTAAATTTACTAGAGAGGGAGATTTCATAGCTAAAGAGCACCTAGAAACATTCTACAGTTATGCTAAGAACATAAATAGAGAACAAGAAGATGTCTGGACTAGGGTTTTGTGCAAAGCCTAGATGGTCAGGCTAGGAAGTGGTTCAAAGAGCTACCTGCTGGATCAATAGCAGGCATTGAAGCCCTAGATGACATATTTTTGAAGCACTAGGGAGAGAGAAGAGACCACCTTTATTATATCCCTAAGTTTATCAATCTGAAGAGAGAGAATGGTGAGTCTATTTCTAAATTTACCAAAATATTTAACAAGATGTTCAGCAAGATCCCTGTTGATATCAAGCCAACTGACACCTCAACTAAGATAACTTATGCCAATGCCTTTGACTCTAAGTTCTATCTTCTACTCAGAGAAAGAATATCTGCTTCCCTGTCACTCATGCAAGATGCTTCCCTAGAAGTTGAATCCAACATCGTTGCCTCTCAGAAGGTCAAGGGAAAGATAGATAGGAAGAAGAAACAAATAGACCCTCTTGGGGATTCTTCATCAGTGAATAAAATGGACAAAATGGCCAAAATGTTGGATAGTTTGATTACTGAAATGTCTAGGATTTAAGACTGAGGGAAAATACTTGTAAGGGGTAAAGGGCCAAATGATTTTGTTCGCAGAAACCCTAATTTTGTCCCTTACAAAATAAATAACCCATCACCTCAGATCCTTCAAAGGGATAAGAATCAAGCTAAGGATCAAAGAATTAGAGCTCCCTTTCAGAATTTTGTACTAGAAGAGGAACCAGATTTCACTCAAGAAGAAGGAGAGGTAGAAGACAACATCAACTGCATGGAGGATGAAGTTTATTACTCTTTCTTGACACAAACAGAATACGAGGAAGTCCTAATAAATGAGCAGATCACCAAAGAAGAATGATATCAGGAAGATGATCAAGGAGGCTACAATATAAGATCCAGGCTTGTTGCTCCCCCTAAGAGGAATGTTATTACTACAAAGCAGCCTGCTACTCCAACTAAGAGGATTGTTGTTCCACCAAAGAAGATGGTTGCCACTCCAAAACAGCTGCAAAGGTGTTATTAGGAATTCTCAACCAGGGCTGACACTACTTGTTCCTCTATAATGAAAAACACAACTACAGAACAAAAAATCACAGCCACGTATCCTTCCCTTCAATAGTCAAATTAATTAACATAACACATCATATACCTCAACCGTAGATCTGTTCATCTTCTCTCCAAGAAGTCCTTAAGATGATTTAATACCTGCAAGATGGATCACAAGACAAACGAAAAGATGAGAGCATCATGATAATTAACTATCCATACCGATGATCAAGGAGTCCAGTAATATTTAATCACAAACACAATAATAAAATATAGGAAAGGAAAATGTTTTTGTATTAATAATGGGTGAGAAGAAATACAACCAAAATCCTTGATGTTGATAGCTTCTGTCTCAACAAATGTCTACAAACTCCAATGAATACCTCTCTAGCTACAAGCTACCTCTAATTTTCCTCTATCTAGAATTCAAACTAGCAGCATAAGGGTGCTTTTTCTGGTCTCCCCCACTATCTTCATGGAGGCTCCATTTATAGGCCAAGAACTCATAGGATGACTTGACAAAAGGATAGAATAGGATCCCTACAGGCGAGGGAGGCGAATTCCACCTCTCCCATACATTTAATAACCAATTCCACGAAGGATCCCATACGTAATATTCTAAATACTTCCTTTTTCCCCTTTAAATGACCATCAACGCTTTTTGGTAAATTGGAGAGAGCGTCGATCTAGGGTTTTTCCCACTGCAAAGGGCTAACAACGCCTTTTTCTCAACTGATGGAGGCACTAACGACACTCTATGGAAAAGGTAGAATACCATCGTTCCTTCTAGGTCAGGGAAAAAAATGGCCAAAGTGATCCAGAATAGGCTTTTTGGGAGGTTGGTTGGCAACAAGAAATTCATCTGAGGATAACTATGCAATGTGGGATTTTCATGTTCAATAGAATGCCCCCCAAAGTATGAATCTAGAATAATGTGATAGGTGAAATACTTTGCAAATTTTCCATCTGATATAGAGGCAAAGAGAGACAGACTCATAAAGGACCAATAACTGACTTTTATCCAATCCAATCATAGCTACGGACCAATAACACTGTAGATGTATGATGATGACTATGTCATGGCTACCAATAATACACTGTAGATCCATGATTGACTACTATAAGAGATGGGTCATAGCTACAAGATATACAAATTAGATCTATGCCTCTCATTTTCAGATATAGAACACAACCACCGAACATATAATGTGGATCTGTGTCATGACTTTAAATAATCTCCAAATGCAACCTGAGCATAGGAAATGACAATGATAAAGCCTAATCACTTAGGTTATGTTGATGTATATGTAACTTCGGAATGTATTCTTCTATGTATCTTATGTATTGTAACCCGATGTTTATTCCGGGATGTTTCTATTATGTATTTGAG
>LPNX010876488.1:128549-253853 GCA_001517045.1 Pseudotsuga menziesii
GTTATTCATCCCAATCTTTGAACAATACAAATCTAACCATGTGATTACAATGTCTTGATGTTGAACATGGTAGAAACCACTTGATTACTAGTCATTGATGTCAACTGTTAACAAGTGTGACGAAAATCACCATTGATGTCAATGATTCCCAAGGTATCTCAGTACAAATCATCGAATGTGAATAAAGGACTTGAAGTCAAACATCCAATGACATCTTTCAATCAAGAGTCAATGATGTAATCTCATGTTGAAAGTGAGGTAACCTGCCATTGAGGCATGCAAGCCCAAGGTACTTTCTAGGTTTCTAGGTCTAATCCCTAGATAATGATTTGTAGTCAACATGAATAAACCCTGTCACAGGAGGGCCATAATGATTCCCACATCAGTGACATGAAACTTGAGAATAAAATTTGATTTGGAATGATTGGACTGACTCAGACATGACTGAATTTTGAGGACAAGTGAGGTTATTGACGGATTATTTTTCTAAGAGAGGTAACCTTTGAACAATTGGGTGGCACGAGACATGACTTGACAGTATTGACTCGTGAGAATAGAAACAGGTGTAATGCAAGGAATATAATGAAGCATTCTTTGAATTGACTTAAAGGAGTCAGATGACTCACAAAATTGGATCAAATCAAAGACAAACTGAAAACCCAAACTGTTCAGATATGTAAATACAAACATGTGCCGTGTACAAAGGTGGAATGTAGAGTACTACCATATAAACAAATGAAAACCATTCCCCTTTCCTTTAATACCTCAAAAGGTGAGTGCCTCTTTTCATTTTTACGAATCCAAAGAGGGTAACAAACACTCATTGAAACTCATCAAGTGATGATTCCATTCTCATATTTTTCATGAACCTGAGAAAGGAGGGGTTCGTTCCCAAAATAGGGTCTCACATTGTGTGTTTTATGAGTCCGATGCAAGTAAAATAATTTTTTTTTTCATGTTTAGAGAGCCTGAAATGACTAAGACTCCAAAAAAGGGTCCTTTTTCGTAACTAAGGACAGTCTGTCCGAAAAAGAGATAAACTACACCCGATTAGTCGACCATTCTGATACTTTTACAAGCATGAACGTAACAAGTTCGCTTGGCAATATTTTTTTGTTTTGGGGAGACTGAAAAGAGATTAAATATAAATCCCAAACAAGGTTCATTTTTCATAAGCCATTTTTAACGAGTCTGAAAAAGCGAAAAAGTGGACTCAACACCTTTCTACTGGAATTTTAACGAACATGTAAAAAGTGTATAAGGATGCTCGGTACTTTTCCAGTTCTGCCTTAATCCTGAAAAAGACAAAAATAGCTTGTATCAGAGCCAAAACCTAAGATTAACCCTGAAAAACTCAAAAAGGACCATTAAAAACCATTTTTTGAAAACTATAGAAAATAAAAACAAAAACCCACTTTCACTCAAATAATTTGGATTTCAAAATATATTAATTGTAATGCATTCTTGAAAATCTCAAATATTCTATAAATAGAAAGTATGGGTAAGAAATAGTTACCATTTTGTTTTTACCACTTATAAGCTTTGGAGAGTTGGTTTTGATTGGAAAGAGTTCTGTTGGTGGTTTGGCAAGGATATTTCTACTTCATTGCTTCTTTGTTCACCGTGTAAGAGGTAAGGAATCAAATATTTTCCCTTCCATCCCTTACAAACATCAATTTTTCTTCTTTCATTATTTAGACTTACATCGCTAAAAAGATCTTTGTAACGATTTTGAAGCCAAGGTAGAGGATAGGTTTACAAGTTTCAATTAGGAATAGTGAAACCGACCATCAGTGGGCATTTGTATTGGTTAAAATATATATATATATATATATATATATATATTTTTCCAAGGGTTTTTAGCAGTTGGGCAGAGTCCTCGACGACGCTCTGTCTGGCCGAGACAGGCGCACCATCAGTGTGCTATCCACAATGGACAAGAAAATGACACTTTGGGTGCCAAAGACACAGGCACCAATGGTGATCTGTCGACAAAATATAGTAGCGCCATTGTTGGGCTATGGGTAGACCCGGGTTTTATACCATTTAACTTCACACCAACAAAAAGACCCACAGTATTGGCCCTTTCAGCAACAAACTGCGAATAGGTTGCAGTCTCACCCAAAACGGCTATGGGGTGCCGCAGAATCAGGTTTCTACAAGCAAAAGAGGGATATTACTGTACCTTTAGCCTTAACAACAAATATTTATACCAAATAGAGCTTCGATATTCACTTAATTATCTTCGCAATTAGATAAAAGACTTTTCTTTCTTAACCCTTAACTGGGAATTCACAGCGAAGTTAATATTTAACAGTTATCTTACTTTAGCATTCACCTACTTATCAAAAGGATTAAAACATAACAGAAACCACACAAAAGAACCACAACACAAGATATAACGTGGTTCACCCCCAGTGTAGGGGCTACATCCACAAAACTGCGCTTTATTCCACTTCTTACAAAACAACAGTTCGGATCTGCACACTCAGCAGCATATCCGTCCTTCAAGTCTAACTACACACTCAGCTGCAATTCCTTTCTTACAATCTCTAACTGCGTACTCAACTGCAGTTCCTTTCCTTACAAAAACCCTCTACGCACACAGCTGCAGAGGTCGTCCACGCACATAGCTGGGACTTGACCTTAAAACACAAAAATAGATCTAACTTCTTCGCATCATATGATCCTCATTTAATTAGATACCCTTGACATATTTACATGAGTGCCTATTTATACAAGTGCACTATTACAAAATCATGGGCTTACACCCAAATTTTTTGGACAATTACGAAAAAGAGGGCTTTGACTCAACCCCGACACCCCTAAGAATATTTGGAGTCGCAACTCCGCTTACAAGCTTCCACAAAAAACGTGGAGTTACCAAATTTAGTGACCGTTAAGGCGCACACCCCAACAGGCCCCTAAGACTCATCAGTGCCCTGTCCCGGGACACTCTGTTGCTTGTCTGGTGGGAGAATCTTGTTGGCGAATAGAGTAAATTGTTTGTTGAGGCCACACATGATATCGTCGGCTGCTTGCTCCTTCTCCACCAACTCCTGTAATGCTACTGTTGATGCTTCACTGGCCTTTTCCTATGCAAATGCATCATATTCCTTCAAAACTTTGAGCTGGCTGTCTGCAGCAGTGCTCAACTCCAAGGCCTCGTCGACAAGGGGCTGCATAGAATTTTCTGACAGCGTTGCTTTCGTTCTGTACGACTCAATTTCCTACTGGATTTCATTTCTTTGCTTCACCTTGAGCATCTTTTGCATAGGAGGCAGAGTCTTAATTTCTGCTTTCACTGCATCCAGCTCTGCCTGTCGCTTCTTGATGGTTTCTTGCAGTTTTTCTACTTCTGGATTTTCCTGCAATTTTGCCCAAGCGTCGATGCTTTATTCTAGCATTTTTTTTGTGCTACTCACAAAATCAGTGATCTTCGTTGCTGAGGCCTAAATATCTCTGCGACACTACTCCCTGACCTCTGGTGGACTCTCCGGAGTGATGCGAAGTTGAAGCTCCACAATCTGAGCCTCATGTTCTGCTTTTAGCTTTTCAATCTCGCTGCGAGACTGTTGTGCATAGTATTTCAGCTTAGTAATTCTTTGCTCTGGTTCTTCCTCAGCCTGTATGTCGAAGTCAGGAAGATTCCAACATGCCTCATCCAACACTCGCACCAGTGTAGCCTGCTTACATTCTGCGTCCCTCTTCCTTTGCTCCGCTTCTTCAAACTACGCTGCGAGGCTCGCATTCTGCTTCATGGTATTTTCAAACTACATTTGTGAGTAGTGGTCTCGTGCTTGGATCTCCTTCATGATTTCTAATTGATAGAGATGTAGCTCTGTCATAGACAACTTGGTGTAATCTATCCCGACTGTCATGCTCATCTCTGAGTGAGACGTTGCGTCAGTTATTATGAGGGATGAACTTGACATTTGTCCTCTGTTATCTCTAGTTGGACATTGCCTTATGTTTGGCTACACGCTTACTGGGACACTGCTTGTTATAGCACCAGTCACGGATTTTTCTGCTAACTCCTTTAGTTTTGAAATTCATTGTGTTACACTGGTGAGGGCATCAAGATGCGTAGCTACAAATTGTGACCACTTGCTAGTTAGTGCTTCTGTAGACTTTGTCAAAGCCTGGTCAAGCTCTTCCATCGTCACAGCGGGCTCTTCGATGATATTTGTACCTTTTGATGCCTTCGCTTTCTTTCTGGACTGAGGTTTGGTCACTTCCTCTACTTCTGGAAACTTGTGCTTATCTGGCTGATTGGGGTCTGAGATAATTTGGACTGAATCTTCTTCTTCGTCTTCATCTCTGTCATCTCTACCCTGGTCTCCTTCACTCTGCTGTGATTCACTCTGTTCTTCGCTTTCATCGAGTGGGTCATTCTGCTGCATGTGACTAGGGCCTGGGCCCACATTAGTGACTAGAGGGACTGGAATGTTAGGTTTTGTCCCTGCTTCTTTCATCCATTCAGCCGGCCATTGCTGAACTACTATGAGGATGTCTTCCTTATTCACCACATATGGTAACTTCGACCATTTCTGCTTTTTATCTGCGCGGGCCTGAATAAAGACATGATGCATGTCAGCCCTAAAGTTGGCTATTCTTGCATACTGAGAAAAGAGCTCATTACTGAGCCGCGGCGTCTTCAAAATCTCATATGAGATACTCATCGAGTAAAAGGAAAACATGTATTTCGTCATTTGCTGCGAGCTTTAATCCTGCGACACCCATAGAGATGCGTACCTTGCTACGCAAGGCATATGCGGAGGCACATCAACAAATTGTGCCTTAGTAGGTTCTTTCTATCCTACCAGTGCAATAAGAACTAGCAACCATGAATAATGAAAGGGTCTACCTTTCTCCTATGCATTTCGGACATCTTCAAGAAATTCCTTGGCAATGTACGCTGCCCAGTTGTAACTGTAGCCTTCCGCACAGTTCGCAACAATACTGACAATAGGGGTAGGTACTTCATTTGGTCTGCACTTCCACATTAGCTTGCATGCTAAGATCTCTGCAGCGAATCGAATGTTTTTATGCTGAATGGTTGATTTTTGATACCCTCGCTTTCCTTTCGTGAGCCCGAAGCATTCCTTCATGCTATGTGCTAGCTTTGTGTCTTCATGTTTTCCCATAAACTCAATGCTAGTATCAAGGCCTTCCTTCAGCAAGCCCATAATCCAGTCAATGAGTTCTCCATTGATGGATATTTTCTAGTTTCTAATCCATAGGTGCCCATAATGCACCAACACCAATAATTGCTTGACCACCACAGTCACCTGTGTGCTGCGATCGAAGTGGGGAACATTGAGCATCTTCAACAAACCGGCTTTCGGCTTTGTCCAAGCCAGCAGCCCACTATTTTTCTTCTAATAATGTCGCTCCAGTCTCTGGATAGTGGATAGAATGCAAGTATGTCCCAGGTGTGAACTGTGGAAATTTCCCACGATCATTTGTATCGTGGTCGACGTACTTGAGCCGATCTACTTTCCCTGTCATTGTTCCGACCAACTGCACACCCGGTGGTAGCGAAGGGGTTTGTAATGTGAACTTATTTGTCCACCAAGGTAGCTGAAATCCTGGTCAAACAGGAGAAAGATATGGTGGACGCTGTGATCCTTCAGGTGGGATCTTTGTTGAACCAGACGGATTCATCTCAGGCTCCTCCAGTGTTTTCTCTGATTGCTTGTGTCTGTCTTCGTTCCTCTTAGAATGAACTTCTAGTTTAAACTTCTTCCTAGTAGATCATGTCTGCATTGGCTGAGTCGATGCTGGGGGAGTTTCTTCGCATGGTGCAGACACAGGAGGAGTGCTCATAAGGTTCTGTAGACCCCTCTGTTCAAACTTTCTCAACAATTCCTGGACTTCACAGTTAGCTGACATGGACTCAATTGTAAGACTCAAGAAAATGCGTAATGCGACTTCCACAGGCCTGGGTGTCTTCTTATAGAATCCATCGGTCAAATCTGTCATAACTGTGCATTGAAGACACAAAATATGATAGAGATCTTGTCCAAACGGCGCTAGATTTCCCAAAATCTCATTATTACAGGTAGTTAATGTAGTTAACGTACCGGAGCCGCCAAGTCTGATTTTTTCCAACGGTTGCATTTTAGGCTTCGACATGTCTTTCTTCTTTAGCACAACCACTAACTTCAGCTCCTCCACATCTGTATACCACGACAGAATTTCTTGGACAGCCTCACTAATTCTTGCAGCGTTCATCTTTTCTAACTTCATCCTGACTTTTTCTTTATACTTGGGGTTCAGCCTATAAGGGCGCTGTTTGATAGGCTTCACGTCAGATTTCAAAGGAATTTTTAGCACTCCTATATCACCAAGGATACCTTTCATTTCTAAGAACTTCATCAAAAATAGGTCCTGATACTCATGGAGAAGTTGGGTCACTTTGCTTACCATTTCTTCATCCCAATAATCTCCAATAGTAGCATACTTAGGCATTTTTTTTGACCCAATGTTTACTTTCCTTGTCTTCAAGGGCTGAGTCACTTCTGGTGCTTCGCTAGCTGGTCCATGTACTTCACAGTGTCCTTCTAACTCAGGAATATTGATGTTGCATGGGTCATCATCCTCGTTAATTGCGAGGTTATAACATTATACTGCATTAGCTTCTTGTGCCTTCCAATCAGGTTGGTGCTCTGCTATTTCTTTATCATCAAACACCTTAGTATGGATCAACCTAATAGCTGCATCCAAAGCAGGACAAACCTCATTAATAGAAAATGTCAGCACAAAACTATCAACAAGACTATCCCAACTTACAGTACCATGGCAAAGCTCCACCTCCGCATACCAGTTCTTTGCTACAGGTTCCAGAGTGTGCACAAACCGATGTACCCATTCTTCATGAGGTACATGCTTCCATGCTTCATAACATTGCTCCAAATGTTCCTGAGGGCTAGTCTTACCATTAAATCTGCTTCGCACCTCCTGAGGTTGATCCATGAATCTCAGGAAAAGGGAATTTTGACACGCTTCCCAACTATGGATGTACTTTTTATGACCATTCCACCATCTAGCAGCTGTGGCTCTAAATACTGAATCTAGAGTCTCCATTTTCTGTGAATCTGGTACCTGCTCTGAAAATTGCAAAATGAAATCTTCGGGGTCTATCAAGCCATCAAAAATAGGTAAAACTCTTGTCTATGAGCCAAGCCATCTGAGGGACTTGATAATTCTTGCACATCGATGTCCATGTAGTTCATAAAGTCTATTCTGCTAATTCTCTAAGCCTTCATCTAAATCAGTCATGTAAGAACTATCACACTTCCAGTCCATTATACTTTCAGGAGTAGGGTTAACATAGTATTCTTCTTTAGCTGTGATGTTGTAGATATGATCCAGAATATCCTGATCTTCATCTCTGACTGGGTCTATGTACCTTTCTCCTTGAGAAGGATCCAAGGGTACTATGACTCTCAAGCCTTTTCCTTCAAAAGTCATCTGCCTGTTTTTAAGGTTGATTACTGCAGAATTCTGTATTGCCCATTCAATTCCTAGCAAAGTTGGATAGGGGTTGCTATCATCAATTATCTCAATGACTTCAAAATCTGCTAAGGTACTAACTCCATCAATGTCTACTGGGACACTAGGGAATCTTCCTAGGGGCACAATCTTCTGGTAATTGGCTAATCTCAACTGTATAGGGGACCATTCAAGGGTAGGTTTTCCTATTTGTTCCCATGTCTGCTTAGTCAAGACATTTATTTCTGATCCCAGGTCTAAAATGATATCGGTCATGTCATACTCTCCTATCTGAGCATGCAATCTCATTTCTCTTCCAGTCCTTCTAACTCTATTAACAATTTTTTATTTACCAGAGCTTCGCTAAGGCTTGCAAGAAGCAATAACTTTCTATAACTCATTTAAAGCATTCTGATTTCATAAGAGCTTCATACAACTCTGTAAAAATGTCAATAGTGTACTTACTTTATCCGTCGAAGCTTCTTGAGACTGTGACTGATGTTGATGTTGTTGCGTAGGTGCTACTGATGTGCTCAGATCAACAAAGTCTTTTTTGGCTTCCATAAATGTTTCTTTTTATCTTCCCACATCGAAGGTTGGAACTTTCTCTGGGGTCTTACGAACCCAAGCCTCGTCAGGATGTTTCTCCTTATTCTGCACTTGCGTCGTAGCTCCACTCCTTGTAACAATGTTAATGGCTGGGATAGGTCTTTTCTCTACAATAATCATCTGAATATTCTGAGGAGGAGCGCTATTTCTTTCTTGTATCTTGGCTATCAGCTGTGGGAATTACTCAATGACATGATCTACTGCTCTGCAATATCGACATGTCATAGTTGGGTTCTGACAGTCGCTAGCTAGATGTCCTACCCGATTACAGTTATAGCATACAACCTGGCCTCGACCGCTTCCAGGCATACCAACACAATCACAACTACCAAAAGTACCTTGACCTGATGTACTACCCTGGTAACCATATCCATAATTTCCTTGTGCATCGTTTTGTACCCTATAAGCATCATATGTTCTCCCTCGCATAAGGTCAAAGCTGCGACATTCCTCTTCGTTGTGTCCAACTGACTTACAGAACTTGCAATAGGGATTCTTAGGTACTTGCACATATCTCTGCAGCAGATAACAGTCTTCGGGTTGATGCTGGCCATTTGTTCTACATATCTCACAATATAGAACATTAGGGTTAAATGGGTTTGGCGCACCAGTATTCAGGTAATTTCTTAGCACAGGACATTGTTCCTTGTCATGACCTTCTATCCTACATCGTGTACACCACACCTATTCGCGAATAGATTTCCCTTTTTTCATGTCTCACAGCTCCAAAGCCATTTCTGCTAACTACGCTTGTATTTGGGCTATGCCAGAATTATCTTCGACGGGAGTTGTCTCCAGTTTCATGGAAATCTCCAAAGCCTCTTGCTAATTAGCAACCTTTTGTTGCATGAGTGGCATTCTGATATGAGGTAATAAGGCTGCAATGAACCATTCTTTATGATGTTTTGTTACAATAGTAAAACTGACTTGATCTAACAGGACCTTGAACCTCTTATCAAAGTCCCACACTGATTCACCTCACCTCTGCTGGATCTCTTTCAATTCAGTTATACACTGTGACTCTGATTTAGGATTCTTGAACTCTTTGATCATCGCTGCTTTAATATCAGCCAAGACATGGTTCTGAGTACTGGAAAATTTCATAAACTAGGTCAAATGTCGGTCTCTAAAAGAAGTGACCAGCTGTGCTCTTCTTATATCTTGATCCATAATGTTCTTCGCAGTCCACACAGCTTCACATAAGAACCAAAACTGTTCTGGATCCTCTGATCCAGTTCCTTTGAAGACTGAGAGCTTGATATCATTAGTCATATGGGCCATAGTAGATTGAGGTGGGGAAGAACTTACTGGGGTAGACTGACCTGCGACAGGAATACTCGGACTAGGGTTACTTCCGGACTACGACGAGTTCTCAGGGGTAACAGATCTTCTTGGTGGAGTTATAGGAGGGTTTCTAACAGAAGGGGTTTCTTCAGATTCAGGGTCTTCTAGACTTAATGACGTATATTCGGTATTCTGGCCTAGGGTATAGGATTCTAGGTTTCTCTTGTATATTTTCCCTCTTCGCAGCAAACCACTTTGCTCTTCGAAGTTACTTTCAACATAGGTTAGTAAAAATAAATCTAGCAATCTGATTCTATAAGCAATATGCCTTTCTCAGCCAAGAGCATTTTAATTTGTAGACTAAATGAATTTAGGTACTTACCCCTTGGTCCTTTGAAGAACTGCCTTTCAGCTTCGCTAAAAGAGGTACTTGTGTCAATGGCAAACTCTGTCACAAATGCTTCAAGGTTTCGCGTTTTCCAGAAATCAATAGCTCGTGACATCACGTTATTCACTCTTTTCAATATGTTAATTATTGCGGGGGTCCAGTAAGGAAACCGATCTTCATTGAAGTTTGTCTTTCTTTTTTGTCAACCTGGATAGCCACTAGTGCAATTCTATGTGGAAACTACCAAAGAAAATTTCATAAACATCCGAAAAAACGTACCTTTGCAAGAAGTCGTTCGAGCTACGACAAGGATCCTTGTTTTCTTGTTCCACAAATTTCAAATAGGTCTCTTCAATCCAGTCACCGATTTCTTTTACTGAGGGTCTCCAAAACATAGCCCTCCAGGTACAACGTAGATCCCTCTTGGGCATATAATGAGTTCAACCGGCAATGGAACCAATTTGTTGGGCTATGGGCAGACCCAAGTTTTATACCATTTAACTTACCGACAGAAAGACCCACAGTGTTGGCCCTTTCAACAAAAACCTGCGAACAGGTTGCAGTCTCACCCAAAACAGCTATGGGGTGCTGCAGAATCAAGTTTCTGCAAGTAGAAGAGGGATATTACTGTACCTTTAGCCTTAACAACAAATATTTATACCAAATAGAGCTTCGATATTCACTTAATTAGCTTCGCAATTAGATAAAATACTTTTCTTACTTAACCCTTAACTGGGAATTCACAGGGAAGTTAATATTTAATAGTTATCTTGCTTTAGCATTCACCTACTTATCAAAAGCATCAAAACATAACAGAAACCACACAAAATAACCACAACACAAGATATAACATGGTTCACCCCCAGTGTAGGGTCTACGTCCACAAAACTGTGCTTTATTCCACTTCTTACAAAACAATAGTTCTGATCTGTGCACTCAGCAGTAGATCTGTCCTTCAAGTCTAACTGCGCACTCAGCTGCAGTTCCTTTCTTACAATCTCTAACTGCGCACTCAGCTGTAGTTCCTTTCCTTACAAAAACCCTCTGCGCACACAGCTGCAGAGGTCGTGCATGCACACAGTTGGGACTTGACCTTAAAACCCAAAAATAGATCTAACTTATTCGCATCATATGATCCTCATTTCATTAGATACCCTTGACATCTTTACATGAGTGCCTATTTATACAAGTGCACTATTACAAAATCATGGGCTTACACCTGAAATTTTTGCACAATTACAAAAAAGAGGGCTTTGACTCAACCCCAACACCCCTAAGACTATTTTGAGTCACAACTCCACTTACAAGCTTCCACAAAAACCGCGGAGTTACCAAATTTAGTGACCGTTAAGGTGCGCGCCCCAATAGCCGCTGCTACCTAAGGAAAAAATATAAACCCTAGGATGCTACAAAAACCAATTTCATGCCCAAAATTTGTTTCAAAATGTGTTATTATGTTTTTCTAGCCATACCATGTGTTCTAATCATGAAATTTGTATGTGACAGGTGCACTATGGTCATCTGGAAAGAAAGGGAGCATGAGGTTCCCGATACACAAGCTGCTAATGATCCACCTACCGTAGAATCCCTAAGAAACTGTGGACTATTGAAATATTTCTGTGTGCCTGGTATGAAAGCACACATCCGGCTACTTGAGTATGTTATTAACATGTGGGATCTGGCCCAAGAACATTTTGTCGTAGGATTTACATCTTTCCCATTGAGATAGAGGATATATAATTTTTGACCGGTTTATCCATGAGGGGGAGTTAGGCAGTCTTATCTAGGGCCCGAAGAGGAGAAGGCTCCTTGGATGACATAATAGACCAGAATTGTGCATTGGGCATAGAGACTCAATCTAGGAAACTAAATATTCGTTCCATAGTGAATATCCCATTGAGGATTGTGGTATACAATATTGGCAAGGTGGAGTGAACAAGATCTTCCCACCTTACTACTAGATCTCATATGCTATAGACTTTGCAATGTATGGAGCCTACCATTTTTAACTGGTGTGAGAGCATGCTAGTGTGTTTGAAAAATCAGTTGACCAAATGTAGGAGGGGAACACTGAAGCAATTCGAATATGGGGCAGTGGTGGTGTCATTCATCTTACAGTGGATTCCACATTTGAGACCATAGGTAACCATCACCATGCTCAATCTTGAATATCCTAGGATGATGGCATGGGTTACAGCTATGCCACGCCTTGGTGGCACAACAGCTAAAGTTAGCTATGGGTATGGATTCTTTCACTAGTTGAGAAACCAGTTGCTTATGGTAGAGGATTATGCCTAGGATGGGGCAGATTTCCGTCATGATCCAGAGTTGGCCTTACCTGAGGGTGAGATGTGGGACGATCGTGGTAAGTAAATACACTATATAAACTGTGTTTTTGGAATTTTGTATTTTATTTCATTTTTATGGTTTATAACATCGAGATAACAAAAATTGTTTTCATGCAGACATTGGACATGTCCATCTAGTAGGGATGTCGCCTATTGCTAGGCGAATATGTACCAGAGACATAATGCTGTACCACTCTAAAGCTGAAGAGGAGCTTGGAGATCTAGAGGAAAACCTACAGCATTTGACTATGGATATTCCTGATGTAGCCACAGACAGGATACCTAGGTTTTATTAGTGCCACACCATAGGTGTTTCTGAACAGTTTTCTAGGCTACTCCACAGAGTGGCCCAATCCACTGCATGCTATGATGCACAACAGGAGGATTAGTCTGTTTTGATCTTTTTTTTGTATATGTATTACTGAAAGCTTCGGAGCTTCAGATTTTTCCCTATGTATTTGTGAATTATGAACTTTTTATGGTCCTAAACTTTGATGGCACTGAAAGATTTAGAGCTTTAGATTTTTCCCTATGTATTTGTGAATTCTGAACTTTTTATGGTCCTGAACTTTGAGGGCACTGAAAGCCAAGGATGCTTCAGCCCATTTTTGTATCTCAATGTTACAGTTTATATATATATATATATGATAGACTTTCATATTTACAGTTGTGTGTCTAAAAAATGTGATGTGTGAGATGTTCAGCTACTTATGAATTTACATGTTTTGATTTATATTTCAAATGGACTTTCATGTATGAGCAATATACCAATCCAAAAAATAATTAGCTAAGGAATCTTCCACTTCATTTAAATGTCTTGGAATGTGTTGATAAGTGATTTACTCAAAATACCTCTCTAACAACCTGACTCTTCGAAAAGTATGAAGAAGCAGGGGATTATGGATGGTGTAGACTCGATTAAGTTGTTGGACAACTAGGCTGAGAGTCCAAGTAAACCCTAATTTCCCTTACATCATTAGCTAGGGCTTCCATCAACAATCCGACCATGGCTTGATATTTTGGCAGATTGTTGGTAGAGGGACCTAAAAGAATACCTCCTGAGCTCACCAATTCACTTGTAGGAGAGTATAGTACCCAAGCTGTATATGTAAGGTTAAGCGTATACCGATGAGCACCATCAGCAAAACCAATGAAGGAAGTCATCTGTCCACGAGACAAAAGACGTGCATAAGTAGGGTTTTATAAAAAAACACACTTTAAATCACACAAAATACACACCCCTTAAAATCTGAGACACACAGAAAACTATAAACAGTGTTTATAGAGACCCTACACTAGATGACCTAGGCATAGTATCTTTTGAGGTACATCCCATTTCGGGGCTCTCCTAGTGGCATCCCATCGTAATCAACTAGCTCATATGTTCATTTCTCTAGAATACGGCTAACAATGTAGGGACCATGCCACATAGACTCAAATTTACCTGCCCCCAGCTTATCATGTTTCTGGTTGTAGGTCAAGACCAGATCTCCTTCATTGAAGGAACGGGGTTGGACAGTCCTATCATATTGAATTTTCATTCTTTGTTTGTGTGTCTCAGTAGCTAAGGCAGCATCACGTCGAGTTTCATCAAGTTTATTTAAGTACAAGAATCTTTCTTCGTCTATGGTAGTGTTGTGTAATAATTCAACATCCAGTTTTAAAAAAGGGATCTCACATTCTATTGGGAGAGTAGGTTCCATCCCATATACTAGTTGGAAAGGTGTAAAACTAGTGGAAGTTTTAACAGTAGTCATGTAGGCACAGAGTGCGGAGAAAAGATGTAAATGCCAGCTTGACTTGGCCTACCCTACCATCCGTTGAAGCATTTTTTTTAATACTTTATTTATCGCTTCAACCTGGCCATTGGCCTATGGATAGTAGGGTGTAGAGTTGTCATGCTGAAACCCTAATTTGATTCTAATTTCTGCCATCATTTTATTTTGGAAATGTGATCCATGATCGGTCACGATGGCCCTAGGAATCCCAAATCTCACAATAATATGGTTGAATAAGAAAAGTACAGCAGTATTCCCATCTTCGACATATGTGGGCATTGCCTCAGCCCATTTCATAAAATAATCCATAGCCATAATAATGTAGCCATGCCCCTCGGGTGAGGTAGGTCTACAATGCACGAAGTCTATGCCCCATTTTTCAAAGGGGCCAACTACTACAACAGGATGAAGCAAATATGGATGTGTACATTTCTTGGAAGTAAACATTTGACATGGTGGGCATTTCTTGACCGTTTCAATACAATCTTTGAAAGTGGAATTCCAGAAGTACCCAGCATGCAGGATTTTTTGGGTAGTAGCCAACCCATAAAGATGACTGCCACAAGCTCCATCATGGCAATCATTAAGGATGATCTCAGCCTCTTCATGTGTAAGGAAACGACGTAGGATAAAATCAACACCATGGTGTTATAGAGTATCATTCAAGATAAGGTAACTTTTAGCCTAGTGGCGAACATGACGACGTTCATCTCGGGAGGAAGTGGGATGATATCGTATGGTTTGGAGGTACAAAATGATCTCCCCATACCATGGATTGATTATATTAATGAGAAATAGTGATTCATCGGGTAGGGAATCAAAGGGCTCTATATCCTCGGTAGTATGGGGAAGGTCACACATAAGCTCTGCAAAGACAAGAGATTTCTTTGAAGAGCTCTTAGCAAATTCCAACTCAAATTCCTGTAGAATGACAATCCCGTGTAAGTATTTTCCCCCAAGAACTTGACGGGTAAGAAAGTAGTACATGGGGTTGGAATCAACATAGACAGTGGTGGTGCGGAGAAAAATGTAATGACGAAATTTCTGGACTGCAATGACTGTGTCCAGAGCCAATTTCTCCACATGTGAATAACGAGTTTCAAAGTCTACGAGACTCTTTCTTGCAGAATAAATCACATGTTCTATGTCGTGTTTGTCCATTTGAATGAGGACCATGCCTATAGTAGATAAGGATGCGGCCACATACAAGGAATAATCCTTAGTATAGTTAGGTGGTTGCAGCACAGGAGCATGGGTAAGTGCATGCTTGAGATTGTCAAATGCACATTGCATGAAATCATCCCAAACAAAAGGAGTATCCTTTCTAAGCAACCTCATAAAACCATGTGTCCTTTTAGCATAATTACAAACAAAATGACCTAGAAAGTTTTCCTTCTATTGAAAACTATAGAGTTCAATAACATTGGTTGGTGTGGGTAGAGCCAAGATAGCTTCGATCTTCAAGGGATCAATGCAGATGCCATCTTTTGAAACAATGAATCCAAGTAGTCGACCAGTTTCCACACAGAAAAAAATTGTGGGGGTTAAGACAGATTTTAAAATGACGACATCTAAGAAAAATGGCCCTCAGATGTTCTATGTGCAAGTCCCGCTGCTTGGAATGAGTAGGCAGGTCATCAAAATATGGTTCCACAAAGTGTTTAAAATCCTGGAAAGCATAACATGGCACGCTGAAAAGTAGCACCAGCATTCTTTAAGCCAAAAGGCAATTTGCGATAGGTGAAGGTTCCCCACAAACAAATAAATGCCATTTTATGATGATTGGATGGGAGAATCTCAATCTGATTGTAACTAGAGAATCCATCCATGAAGGAAAATATGGCACTTCCAGCGTAGTTGTCAATTATTTGATCGATATAAGCAGTAGGAAAATTGTCTTTTTGACAAGCTCTATTTAGATCCCTGAAATTGATACAAA
Source organism: Pseudotsuga menziesii (assembly GCA_001517045.1). NCBI lineage: Eukaryota > Viridiplantae > Streptophyta > Pinopsida > Pinales > Pinaceae > Pseudotsuga > Pseudotsuga menziesii. The sequence goes on from LPNX010876488.1 coordinate 144,393, forward strand.
CCCTAATAGTTCCTTGTTTTTTATTGACAAGGACTATGTTGGACACCCATTCGGTCAAGGGTACGGGGTATATGAAGCCATCCTTAAGAAGTTTTTCAACCTCTTCCTTAATGGATGCTGCTTTCCGTGGATGGACTTGTCTAAGTTTCTGGCGGATTGGCTTGGCATTAGGATATGTTTTAATTTTATGGACAACTATTGAGGGATCAATCCCTGGAATTTCTTCATATGTCCACGCAAAGACATCTCTAAATTCCTTCAATAGGTGTGTGAAGGATCTAACCTCCTCAAGTGAGGATTTTTTGAAACCTACCTCAGAATTCAAATCGATGCGCTCAAAATTTAGGACACAGGCGCCTATGGCACTCTGTCAATTGAAAGGAAAAGCACCCTGGATGATGGACGATGCTCTATCATCCGAAAGAAGAAGCACCCTAGAAAGAGGGAGGTGCTCTGTCAGTTAAGGGAAAATGCACTCTGAATGATGATCGACACTCTATCAACCACATAGAGGCACGTCCTCCAGACAGTATACTGAAAGTTTCGAACTGCAGGAGAAACATAAAATTCTTAGTTGAACTAAAAGTAGTAAGAAAAAAGCAATTACCCCAAGAACAGTAAAAAATATAATCCAGAACCAAGCCAAATTATCATAAGTAAAATGAAATGAGTAGCTTACCTTGTAGACTGAAACAACAAAGAGCAAAGAGAAGAAAAACCTTCACAAGTGGAATGGTTACCAAAGAGTTGTAGATCTGACTGGATCTGCACTAGATATGACTGGATCTTCCCCAGATCTGATCGATTTTGCATCCCCAGTGGAATCACAAATTTTTTTATTAGGAATTCTCAACCAGTTCTGACAATGCTTGTTCCTCTGTAATGCAAAACACAACTACAAAACAAAAAATCACATCCACATATCCTTCCCTTGAATAGTCAAATTAATTAACATAACACATCATATACCTCAACCGTAGATCTGTTCATCTTCTCTCCAGAAATTCCTTGAGATGATTCAATATCTACAAAATGGATCACAAGACAGGAAAATATGAGAGCATCATGATAATCAACTATCCATACTGATGATCAAGGAGTCCAATAATATTTAATCACAAACACAATAATCAAATATAGGAAAGGGAAATGTTTTCGTATTAATAATGGGTGAGAAGAAGTACAACCAAAAGCCTTGATGTTGACAGCTCCTGTCTTAACAAATGTTTACAAAATCCAATGAATACCTCTCTATCTACAAGCTACCTCTACTTTGCCTCTATCCAGACTTCAAACTAGTAGCATAAGGGTGCTTTTTCTGGTCTCCCCCACTCTCTTCATGGAGGCTCCATTAATAGGCCAAGAACTCATAGGATGACTTGAAAAAAGGATAGAATAGGATCCCTATAGGTGAGGGAGGTGAATGCCACCTCTCCCAGACATGCAGGAACCAATTCCACGAAGGATCCCGTATGGACTCTTCTAGAGACTTCTTTTTTCCCCTTTAAATGACCATCGCCGCTTTTTGGTAAACTAGAGAGAGCGTCGATCTAGGGTTTTTCCCACTGCAAAGGGCTAACGACGCCTTTTTCTCAACTAATGGGGGCACTGAAGACACTCTGTGGAAAAGGTAAAAGAGCACCCTTCCTTCTAGGTCAGGGGAAAAAATGGCCAAAGTGATCCAGATCAAGATTTTTGAAAGGTTGGCAGGCAATAAGAAAGTCATCTGAAGGATGACTATGCAATGTGGGATTTTCATGTGCAACAAAAGTCCATTACAGTCATCAACCCCTGATCCTGTCCAAATCAAAGCTCCATCACAAGATGTAAGGGTTTCTGATAAGCTATACTATTCCTTCAATCCTGAGTCAGAAATTTAGAAATTGAAAATCCCTTTCCCATTAATAGAGCTAATGAAGAATGATTTATTCAAATCATCAATATTGAAATCCCTTCAACCAAAAATACATAGATACTGAATTTGTCAATTTCCAAGATGATAAACCCATGTTAACCCTAGGCCCTATGATTGAAGAGTTAGATGAGGATTGTCCACCCTTCTACATATCATTGAATATCCATGACAAGATCCTCCACAAATGCTTGCTTGACTCAGGAGCATCCCATAAAATAATGCCAAAGGCAGTGATGGATAAGCTTGGCCTCAACATTACAAAACCCTACCATGACCTTTTCTCTTTTGACTCCAGGAAGGTCAAATGCCTAGGCCTCATCCAAGACCTTGTTGTAAACCTGTCCCAGCTGCCCTCAAAACGCATAGTGATGGACATAGTAGTGGCTGAAATCCCTCCTAAGTTTGGTCTCTTATGGTCTCGCTCATGGATTAAAAGGCTAGGTGGTACCCTTCAGATGGATCTTACATATGCTGCAATCCCAATATTTGGGGGGTAGACCAAGAGGCTCTACAGAGAGAATCGGCTAGCCTACATCATAAGCAATGAAAATAATTCTATGAACCATCCTATCTATGTAGTGGACACATAATTTGGGTCATGTATTCTACAGATAGATGACTCCCAGCAAATGCCAATCCAGATTACAAATCCCATCTATCAAAATCTTGAATAAGTAACCACCTCAGTTTGGAGCATGTTTTTTGATGGGGCCAGTACTCAAGCCTCAGCAGGTGCTGGTGTAGTTTTGATTTCTCCATCAAAAGAGACTATTCATCTGTCTTATAAACTTGATTTTAAGACTACTAAAAATATAGCAGAATATGAAGCATTGCTGTTAGGAGTGAAGGGTTCCAAGGAAATAGGAATAATGTGCCTGAAGATCTTTGGAGATGCAGATCTTATCATACAATAGGTCAACAACACCTTTTAATCAAATAATGTCAAGCTGAAGGCTTACAAAGATGAGGTATGGAAACTCAGGGACTCTTTCATGTTTTTTGAACTCTCATATATACCTAGGTATATGAATCATCTGGATGATTCCCTTGTTGTTTCTACAAGCATGTTCAATCCCCCTTTCCCTCCCAAACTAAGCTATGAGATCTAGGTAAAATACAGACCATCCCTACCTGATAATGTGAAATTTTGGAAGGTGTTTGAGAATGATGATGAGCTTAGTAAATTCCTCCAGGTAGTGTATGAGTTCTATGATATGCATATTGATTAAGAAAACCTAAATATGGAAGAATATTATAATCTCAAGTTAAAGGATAAAGTAGGTGATCAGAACATTGTTCAGTTGCCTAGTAACCATATACCCCAGGGTTTGGTACCCCTAGAGGAGCTATTTGATCATAATGATGTCGCTTTTAAACCTGCCAAAAGGGAGAAAGATCCTGATGTCCAAGTGTAAAAAATAGGTAGCCAAAGTCATCAAAAATCCATAAATATGTCCACTAAGTTAACTGTTGATCATAGGTCCAAATTTTGTATCCCGATGAAAGAGTTTGTTGATATATTTTCCTGGGAATATAGTGACCTGAAAACCTATGACACTAATATCATCCAACATAGGATTCCCCTAGAGAAGGACACCATCCCTTTCAAATAAAAGCAGAGATTCATCAGTACCCTCCTACTACCTGTGATTGAAAAGGAAATCCAAAAGCTTCTTAAAGCCAAAATCATAATTCCCCTCAGATATTCCAAATGGATTGCAAATTTAGTGGTGGTAAGGAAGAAGAATGGGGAGATTAGGTTGTGTGCGGATTTCAAAAACCTGAACAAATGCTCCAATAAAGACAACTATCCCTTACCTAAGATGGAGAACCTATTGTAAAGAGTCTCAGGGGCTAGTGTCATGTCATTCTTGGATGGTTTGTCTGGATATAACCAAGTTGTTGTGCACCCTGATGACCAAGAAAAGACTGTGTTTGTTACTCCTTGGGTCACCTTCATGTATACCAAAATTCCCTTTGGGTTGATGAGTGCTGGGGCAACTTTTCAGAGAGCCATTGACCTAGATTTTGTAGGATTGAAAGACAAATTTGTTCTCATATACCTTGATGACCTCACTATTTACTCCCATAGCCATGATGAACATTTGCAGCACTTGAGGAGGGTATTTCTAAAATGTAGAAGATTTGGGATATCACTGAACCCGAAGAAGTCTCAATTTGCACTCAGTGAGGGAAAACTATTAGGTCACATAGTCTTAGTTGAGGGTATGAATATTGATGCTATTTGAGTTGAAGCAATCCAGAAGTTGTCCATACCTAGGTCAAAAATGGATATTCAGTCATTTCTAGGTAAGATAAATTTTGTCAGGAGGTTTATCCCAAACTTTTCTAAGTTGGTAAAACACATAACCTCTATGCTGAAAAATGAGGCTAAAATCAAATGGACAAAGCAAGCAAGAAGCTCTTTTGAAGACATCAAGAATGCTATCATGGAATCTCCCACTCTGATTAGTCTAGATTACACCAAGGGTTTCTGCATTTTCTCCTTTGCATCCTATGACACAGTGGCAGCAGTGCTGTTAAAAAAACATGGGGAATGCCTTGACCACCCTATTGTCTTTTTCAGCAAGACACTGAGGGATGCTGAACTAAAATATGATCCAATTGAAAAGAAGGCTTATGCTCTCATCAAGTCATTAAAATACTTCAGGGTTTACATTCTACATCCCAAGGTCCTTGCCTATGTCCCTTTAGCTGCTGTAAAGGATGTATTGACCTAGCCTGACATTTATGGAAAGTGAGCTAAATGGATAGCCAAGCTTATTGAATTTGACATAGAAGTAAATCCCATGAATATAGTGAAATTCCAAGGTCTAGCTAAACTCAAGGATAAACAAAATTGTGATCTTTTGGGAATAAATTTTATTTGTGTAACTTCAGCTAACCTACAAACAGATATAGCAGCAGAAATAGTAGTAGAGACAGTTCAGGAGCAGAATAACAGTCAACAAGTAGCTGGGAACTTGTCCTCATGTGAGTGGTACTCAGGTATTATTCATTTTGTACAAAAGTTAGAAGTTTCCCCTAGACTCACCCTAAATCAAGAATGGGCTCTTAAACTTAAGTTGGTGAAATTTTGTGTAATTGATAAACTGTTGTATTGGAAAGATCTGTCTGGTGTTTTGTTGAGATGCTTAGATAAAGAAGAGTCAGTTCAGGTCATGCATCAGTTTCATTCAAGCACATGTGGAGGCCATCATTACTGGAATACCATAGCTCACAAGAATCTGAGGGTTGGGTACTATTTTCCTGTTATTTTTTCAGATGTGTGTTCCTTTGTGAGAGCCTGTGACAAGTGCCAAATATTCATAGGAAAGAAGAAAATCAAGTCTCTACCCCTTAGGCCTATTGTAGTAAATGTTTCCTTCTAGCAGTGGGGTCTTGATTTTATAGGTGAATTTAATCCTTCATCAAGTTGTCAGCACAAATGAATCCTAGTGGCCACAGACTATTTCACCAAGTGGATAGAGGCAGTCCCTACAAGGAATGCCACTCACCAGGTGATCATGAGATTTTTATATGAGAACATCTTTATCAGGTTTGGCTGCCCAGTAAGGTTAGTAACTGATAATGCACCAACTTTAAAAGCTGGGGCATTGGTTAACATGTGTGAGTCCATGGGCATTCAATTGGTAATGTGCCAAATTTAAAAGCTAAAATTTTCTCTATGGGCTGAGAGTGACTAACAAGAGATCCATAGGAACTTCTCCTTTCAAGTTAGTTTATGGTACTAAGGCCATTTTTCCTATTCAATTGATCCTTCCAGTGCAAAATTCTTTCAAGATGAATAGGATGAAACCAATGACATGGTGAGGAGGATGCTCGATTTGGTGGATTTGCAGCAAGTCAGGAATAGGTGATGGAAAAGTCAGAAGATCATCAAAAGAGGATCAAGATTATTTTTGACAAAATATCAAAGGTGGACAACTTCTAGGTTGGATATTGGGTTCTCAAATGGGATACTGTTAGGCAAGATAAGGGAAAGCATGGAAAGTGTTATCACTGCAGGAAAATCCTCTAGGTTGTAGCTCGAGGATGCCTGGTAACTTACAATGCTTTTAGGGTTTTCTGATATGGATCAAGTCAGTTGACCTATATAACCTTTCCACTCTCAAGGAATGCATAAAACTCACTCAATTACAAGGCTTTTAGTTACAAATGCTCAAAAGTTTGACAATAAAGTGCAGGGATGAAGAACTCATCAGGCTGGCAGATTTACATACAAAACACATACATATAAATGGCTAAATCATGATAAGGATGCCACTTATAAATCAAATTGTACTAACAAACCAATAGGATGACAGCTATCAGCTTTTTAATCAATCTGAAAATGACCTAAATACACATTCAGGCATAAGTGCAGAAAATAAAAAAATGATATAACAAAAGAGCTTATATTCATGAGTAAGTAAAATGAGAAGCATGAAAGCATTATAGGATTATAAATCCCCGAAGTTAAACCTTTATTATATGATCGATATTAGGATTTATAGCCTTTTACAAAAAGTACAGATCCTAAAACTTGGATCTGTTCTTTACAAAAATACTCAAAAGGGATAGTTTTTTGCAAATTAGGGTTTGAAACCCTACCTAACTACTTATCTAACTACAATAACTGAAGCAATGCTAGTGATCACTGCTATTGTTTCTCTGTCACTTAACCCACTGATTTCTCCTTGACAATTAGGGTTGATGAATTTATGGCGTTGTTTTGTCATAATAGATATAAACAAACCCTTTCTGATACTTTTGTCAGCACCTTTTATCTTTAACTTATGTCCCTGAGCCATCTGCAGTTGCCAAAATCTGGTTCTGTCTATCAAAAACTCGCTTTTAAACCTCTGTCCACTTTCAGTGGTTAAGTGGCCAGTCTATAGAAACCTTTAACTACCGAAAAGAGGGATTTCGGTGGCTAACATACTTTTCCAGCGCCTACTTAACCATCGAAATCCCGGTTTCACAAAATTTATTAGGTTTCGCTGAAAATTTCCTTTTCAATCCCATATGTTCAACTTTCTTCTTCTAAGGGATTCGTGTTTGGAGTGTTTGCAAGGCCCTGGCTTGTTTCAGGAGGCTGGATACTGATGGCTGCTTCAGCTAGGGTTGATAAGGAAAGGTGGCTAGTAGGGTTTGATTTTTCTTCTTTCAACTGCAAACTTTGGAGCCTCACCATCCTGAGTAACCTAGTATTGTTCTTCAGGTACCTGGTGTTCAACTTTTTCAAGAAAATGTATCTCTCTCTCTACTCTAAGTAGGACTTATGCAATAGCTTGTTTATCCTATTCAATGTTTCATTGTTTCTCTTCAGTTCTCTTTCCAAGACCTCCATTTCATAAACCTTCCTTAGTAGCTGATTGATCCTTTGACTTCTAGGTTTACTGGAGGAACCCCTTTCAGCTGATTCTTCTTGTTCCTGTGGTGTGGGACATGGCAATTCTTTAGTAAATGGAACAATTTGTAGAGCTAGGGTTGAATCCTCTCCTTGTTCTTCCTCAGAATCTAAATAAGGTAGGTTTAAGACATTCTCCTGGTGTGCTTTTGCCCCCTGACCTTTCTCCCCAAAATCCAAATTCCTTTTTGCCTTCTTAGTTTTGGAGGAGGAGGGAGGTTGTTCAGTTGTTGTAGCTAGGGAAATGGCCCTCCTCCTTCTTCTCCCACTCTTTGGAGTGTTGGATTTCTTAACATGAGACTTCCTTTTCTCCTTTGGTTGAAGTCCTTTCTCAAAGCCATTTTAGAATAGAAAATAGAGCCAAGCAATGTTTATTTTCTTCAACAACTCCTGGACCAATAGCTAGATAAGGCCATGATGCCACAACCTGCCAGAAATCTTGGATGGCTGGGCTTTCACTTGATGTGCCATCTTCCCTAGACTCCTGTGTAAATAAAAGGGCATATTAAGAGTGTTCTTACCTATGAAGTGATTCATGAGTTTGAAATGATAGATCATTGGTCTATTGTATCTCCCTTCACAGGTTAAATAGACCACAATGGCGTTTAGCAGCTACTGCCAGTTCTCTTCCAGCCATGATGATGGCACAACCTTCTTCCATGTTATTCCCATATGCTCAGGCTTAAGATATGATCTAAATTCCACATTTTTGGGTATGGTGGTATTGAACCACTTCTCTCCTGTGCAAGGGAGCTCAGTCACCTCTAATATTAGTGCTTCATCTATGAGGAATTCCTCCCTTCCTATGACTTCTTTTGAACCATCGAATGATAGGGAAAAATCTGCAGCCACCTGCTGATGAAAACCCTATATTTTTTCACAGTATTTGTAGCATCCTACCTCTTGGAACAATCTGCAAACCTCTGGATGGGCCCCTAAATAACTTACATCACCTAGCTCCTGTCTGAGATCTGGTCCACTTTTCTTCATCCTGATGGGTGTATCTCCTGGGTACCTACAAAAACAGTCTTCTATACCTTCTATACAATGTGCTTTAGTAGGCTTCTCTCTCAGAGACAATTTTTTGGTGAAAAAATTCCAATTTCAAATATGAAATACAATGGAGTCCCATGGCACTGATTATGAGTATTTTCTATCATTTATGGAAGCTGAGATCACCCAAATGATGATAGCAGCTTGATCCTTGAGATAAATTTTCCTAGATAACCGTACCCTACCTCAGCCACAGCATTCGGTGGTTATTTGATGACCCTTGGGACAGGTGGAGGGAAACTGAAGATTGGCTGTTAGATCAGTTTTGGCTACTTGCATAACCACCCTTTTCACTCATTTCACACGTAGTCACACAGATCCAGATTTTTTGAGTGGGTAATCATGCTCTAAAATTATATTTTGTCTTGCTGACGGGGTTGGTTGTGACAGTTCCCAATTGTTTCCCTATTTTATCCTTTTGGTGGTTTAAGAACCTCCGTGATTTTATCAGCTAACCACCGAAACACTGGATTTTGGTGGCTAACTAAACGTGATCTTTCTTTCTTAAACCGTCGGAATCGTTACACCGTCGTCATGTTGAATCTCTGGTTTCAGCAGATCTCAATCGTGTCAGAAACCTTTTTTAACTACCGAACTAACAACTAAAAACCCGTCGATGATGAGAAGCTCTAAACACTAAGGATCGAAACTTTAAACCTGAATGCTGCTGGAGTGTCGGCGATTCAAACCACTAACGTCGCGATGGTTAAGCATCAGAGGTCAGGAAGACTAACCAGTAAAACATCGAAACCTCAAACCACTAGACTCTTCGTAGTGTCAGCGACATAAAGGACAAGTCCTCTAAAATGTCGATGTCGTAGAGGACTAAACCTCCGACCGCTGTCAAAAAATGTTATTTTGGTGATCAACACAAATTCCATAGGTTTTTCCTAAACTGTCGAAAGGGTTTCCACCGGATAATTATCTTCCATCTTTCGGTGGTTAGTGTATATGTTGCACCCCTTTCTAATTTACCGAAAACAACCCTTTTCGGTGGCTAATGAGATGTTCTGAGCCTTGCCTAAGCTACCAAATGTACCTTTCCCGGTGTTGCTTGCCACTCTCTTTCGATGGTTTAAACCCCTTTTATCTCTCTTTCTAGTCTGCCGAAAGCGCCCCTTTTCGATGGCTAATGAGTTTCTGTAGTCTTGCCTAAGCCACCAAAAGTGTTACTTTGACTCTGCTTGCTCAGACCACATTCAATGGTTTGCCTTTGGCCTGTGGTAAACTGTTTAGCTGCCGAAACATAGCTTTTCGGTGGCTAATGAGCTATGATAGTCCTCGCCTAAGCCACCGAAAAGTACAACTTGTGAAATTTTCATCCAAATAAAAAACAAAGGCTTTCAAACTATCAGTGATCTTCATATCCTTCATTACTTGAGTTAAATTCTTCATACTATCAAAATAAATTATTTTGGGAGATAACAGAAAGTTTGACTCTTTGTAGATAGGCCCTTTTGTGATAGCTCAAGTGCAGTAAAACAACACCTTCAAATTGCAAAATCTGGAAGGAGAGGAGGTGTTTGATGGCCCAGTAAATGGGAGGTTCCTAAAACTCTATTCTATTTGAGGCTTTAAGGCCTTGTTATTGTAAAATATTATTTTGTTGATTGCTTTTATTTTTACAAAATAAAATTCATGCCCAATGGAATAGTAGAAGATATGTTTAATTTTTATTCTTTTTTAGTAAAGGAATTTTGGTCTGGGGTTGTTGGGAACTCACAGGGAGGTTTCCATCCCTGAGTAGGAGCCAAATGTTATCTCCTAAATAAAATTTTCAATAAGTTCACTCAGAACAATTTATTTTTTGCATAGTGATGAATATTTCAGGGCATACTATGAAGTATGTTTTGGTGACTAACAAAGTTGGAATATCTGGTGTTTTGTTTTTTAAGAAATTCAAAAGTTTGAGCTTTCGGTGGCTTAGGAAAACTTTCTAACAGATCATTAGCCATCAAAAATCCCAGCTTTCGATAGCTAATAGTTTCAACATAGGATCACAGTTAATGACCAAAATCCGGTTGATCACGTTTTAATAAAATTTTGGAAAAGGGGACTTTCAGTAGCTTAGGCGAATTTACCAATAGTTCATTATCCATTGAAAATCCCAGCTTTCGGCAGCTAACAAGTGATTCCATAAAGACATTAACCACCAGAAGCTCGTTAAAAGTGTTTTTGGGAAAGAAAGCTTTCGGTGGCTTGGGCGAATGTACCGACGGTTCATTGGCCACCAAAATCCCAAATTTTGGCAGTTAATGAATTAAACCCTAGATTCTCTTAACCACCAAAAAGGCCGAAAAGGGAAAATGGTTATTTGTCCATCAAAATCAAACTCATCAGCATGAGGCATGTCATAATTTAGCATGATTAACCACCTAAAATACCGAGGAACTACAGTAAAGCATGAGTTGATGGCTAAGATGTCATTATTGATCTGAAATGACTGATGGAAATAAAAGCCCTAGCCTACCTTCCATCTGTCCCATGACTGCAGTAAAACTCCACGTAACACCAAGTTCAAATTAACAATGATTACTAGGCTGGCTATCTAGTGGATATCACCAGAATCCACCATCATCACATTTGAGTACCAATCAAGTGGTTAACCCCTCAAAATTAGTGCCATACCCTCAATACAGTCATTTGTTTCATGCATCCTTACTTCTCAAGGCCATCTCTGAAAACCAGCTTGCTAACCTCCTTCACAGAATTTGAATTTCGATTTTTATAGATACTAAGAAGCATAATTCAAAGATGAATAGAAGAGGACCTGCTCTCAGGAAGGAACTAGGATACATCAGCTACCTAGAATCACATCTAGAAGTCTACCAATTCTTCAAAGATGTAGGCTGTTACAGATTTTGTGAGAAAATCCAAGGTTCACACCAGCAGGTTGCAGAAGCATTTTCCCTTCCTTTTGATGGCTCCAAAGCGCTTATAGGAAAGGAAGAGTTCCTAGTGGATGAAACCCTAATTGAAGAAGTGACAGAACTCCCAAGAACTATGGAGAATTGCTTTAAGACCACCATTACTAAAAATGTGGAGTTCATATCATATTTAAAACCTGAACACAGAAATGTAGTATGGAAGAAAAGTGTTCCATCCACCTGGCTAGAGGAGAGGTGGAAGCAATTACTGAAAGCAATTTTGGTGTGTATAACCTATGAAGGAAGGTACAACAGGGCAATGATATATCAATTCAAGCTGATGAACCATTTTATAGGAAGGAGACCTCTAAACCTACCCTTCTACCTTCACAAGAGCTTAACAAAGATGGCACACCAGGTAAAGGCCTAGCCCACAAAAATCACAGGAAGGTTGTCTCACCATGGCCTCATAGAAATCATTGTCCAAGAATTGCTTCAAAGGAGAAGAATAACATGGACCTATTTTTTATTCTGGAATGAGTTTGAAATAGGCCTACAACCAGAAGATAAAGGAAAGTCCTCTTCAAAGAAATCCACCACCCCTAGGAGTGAAAAAAGGAAAAGGAGGGCTATCTCTCCAGTAACAATGGATCAACATTCTCCCACTTATAAACCAACCAAGATAAAATAAACCTAAACTTTAGTGGAAAGGAGAAGGAGGTCTCAACACAAAGTGAAAATATTCTTAACTTACCCTACTCAGACTTAGAAGAAGAAAGGGAGGAAGAAGTTGACCTAATAGAGTAGGTTGCAACAGAAAATGAAGAGTTTCCTTCACCAACACTAAGGGAAAGGAAAGATGAAACAATAGTAGAAACCTCCTTAAGAAAACTTAGGTCTTAGAGAGTCAACCAACTACTAGAGTAGATACATGAAGCAGAGGTCTTGGGTAGGGAGATAAAAAGAAATAATGCAATATTAACCAAGGGAAATAAGGAGTTGCATAATTCTGTTCTATAAATGAGAGGGATGTATGTCATGCTGAAAAGAAGAAATCTAATATTTATGTAGGACAACACCAGGATGTATAGGATGATCAGACTACTAAGGTTGCAACTGAATAATTACAACTCAAACCCTAGCTCTCAAGCTTATCCTACACTAGAAACCCTAGCAGAGGCAGCAATGAGCATTCAAGATCCAGGGGCAGCCCAGGATGCTGTTGTTTTTCCAAACCCTATGCAGGATGAAGAAGTGCTAGAAGATCAAAAACAAAAATGAAAGAAGATGATTGGGAGTTTGATCACAATTATGCAAAAATAGAGCTTTCGGTGGCTTAGGTGGACACACTAGTGGTTCATTAGCCATCGAAAGCAGAGCTTTCGGCAGCTAACAGGCCCAGGATTCTGCTTCCTTAACCACCAAAAGTAGAAAAGGGTGTAGAAATGTATTTTTGGCACACAAATCCAATTTTGGCAAATACAACTATCTCAGGGATGAAATATAAAGCTGAAATTTGTTGAAAAGCATCATTGGAGGAGATCTGTCCCAGTTTTGAGGATACAATCAAGGCAAAAAGAGTCACAAACCCTACCTGTTTTTACCCACAATGGCTTATCTATCAGATGAAAGTTTACATCTCTACTTCAGTACTCACTACAGTCATCAAAGAGTTCAAGGAGTAAACAAGTGGTAGAGTTAAATAGACTAGTAGTTAAAGTAGGGTTCCTGACCTAATTTTGCAAAAACATTTATTTTATCTATTTTTAGTAAAACAGATCCAACTTTTCAGGATCTAAATATTTTTGTAAAGGCTATAAATCCTAAGACTTATGTTAAAGCAAGGGTCTGACTTCGGGGACCTTTAGACCATTATTATCATCAAGCTTCTCATGTTATTCATCATCTAATATAATCTCTTTTTCTATTATATGTTAATCTTCCATATCTTTTATGCTCTGTTCTTGTGCTTGAATGTGTAATTCAAGTTTATTCATGTTATTTAATATTTGATAGCTGTCACACTATCTGTATGTTAATGAGTTGAATTGCAAGCACTTTTCCTTATTATGACCAGCCATTTATATGTAATTGCTTTATATATGAATCTACCAGCATAGTAAGTTCTCCATCTGTTCACCCTATTATCAAACCTCTGAACACTGGTAGTTAGAAGCCTTATCTTTTTATTGAGTTTTATGCATGTCTTGAGCGTGTGAGGTCCTTTAGGTCATCTGACTCGATCCATTTAGGAAAACCATAAAAACAATTAAGTTACTAGGCATCCTTGAGCTACAACCTAGAGGAGTTTCCTTGAGTGATAACACATTCATAACTTGGCAAAATACAAGATAAGGCCTTGAATTGCTTGCAAGTCATTATGTCATCAAAATCTAAGTGAATATACTTGTTATCATTCCTATTTGAATGGAAATTACATCTTGGACTGTCATAAGACATTTTACTTGACTGAAAATTTGATTTGGTTTAAGAGTCCCATTGGCTTGTAAACTTGGCACTTATAAAATTGTTTACCACTGATGCTTAATTAAAAGATTGTACCTTTGTCTTAACAAGCTAAAAAGTGAAATATAGGACTATCCTAATTGTAAATTATTGGATGGAAATAATTTTCTTTTAACAGTACCTTTCACTAATTCAAAGTTCCATTTCAACTCTTGTTTATCATTAGTACTTGCATTTGGGATTGTACACTCATTTTGGCAAGCTGGAAATTAGTGTTTTGGACTGTCATAATCATTTTGGCTTGGATAGAAATCATTCTTAGTTTGATAGTCCTATCTTCATGAAAATTGGATTGATTGGGGTCTATGTCAATGTATGTCAGTTGCAAAATATGTTGAATTTGTACGATATGATGATAATGTCCCATAATTGAAAGGAAAATTACATCCAATGTAGTTCATGAAACCATAGCTATGTTGTAGTGCAGGTATGTATCTTCTAGGTATATGGTTCTACTAGTTTCTAGTTAAGTGATACTAGCAAATATAATGATATAAATCTAATGAGTTCATATACCCTAGTTTGTTGTTCTATGTCTAAATATGTGAACCCTAGATTTTAAGTTTGTGGTTTCTAGTTCAAGAAACCATAGATTTCTTGACATTTGTTCTTATAGATTAGGTATATGGTCTAGGTATTTGTAATATTTATTTTTTAGGCTAGTGGTTTGTAGTTCATGAAACCCTAGTTTTTTTTTCTATTTATGAATGTGGCTTAGGTAGGTGGTTTAAGTATTTCTACATAAGCAAGACTAACGAAGCACATGATCTCTATGTATATGAATTTCCACTTTATAAAACCCTAGTTTGTAGTTATATGTGTAAATTTATAAACCCTAGTTTTTAGGTTTATTGTTTGTAATTCGTGAAACCCTAGGTTTTTTTTCTATTTTCTCTTGTAGATTAGGTATATGGTCTAAGTGGTTCTACATAAGAGAAACTAGAATAACACAAAATAAAAATAATGTGTGAGGAGGGTGGAAAGGGAAACTAAGAAAGAATCATTGTGGAAATTGGTCAAAGACATAAAATTGTTCTTCATTAACAAATTAAAAATGAAACAAGTTCATGAATATCTGTCTTCTATAAAAGACACAACAAGTTAAAGTAAGAAGGATAATAAATAGGCTAGGAACCATTGTGATATGTACAAGAGATTGAAAGGGAAACCCATCATGTTGTCATTAAGGTATCCACACTATAATTGTTTTCCTCATTAGGGTTTATAAACCCTAATAATATTTCATAATAGAAGCACATGGCCTTTCAGACAAGTCTAGCACCAGTTTCAATGTCAACATGTCTATCCTAGGATGATTCCTCAAACCCTAGATCTTTGACTATTTCATCAACACAAGCACCAAGACCTCCATGGAAAATCAACTAAACTTAAAAAAATATTCTTCTAAGCAAGGCATCAAAATAAGCTCGAGACTTATCAAGTTAAGTTTTCCATGGTCTTTCCCTAACCTCCATGTATCACACAAGAACATGACTACAATATCACTAAATACATTATCTCTTTTCTTTGTATCTTCTATAGGGTTGGAACCCTAATTCTACCTCCTTTTCCTTCACAACAAGAGCTATGGATTCTGCAAGACAACCATCAATTCCTCTAGTATTATATCTCCTTTTCCAAGGTTTACTTACATATATAAATCCTAGTTTCCTCATGCATATACAAGTTTCCTCATGTAATGCATTCCTCCTCTAGTTGTGTACCACATCTTCTTGTTCCCAATGCCCCTCAACATATGTGTCAGAGGTGGTTACAATTCTCCAATGCTTATCCTCAATATGTGTTCCAAGGTGGTTACTTTGATCATTTGATTCTCCTCAACATGTGTGTGAAGGTGGTCACTATGGTCCAATATTTCACTTATCTTCATCCTAATATCACAAGGCAACCCAACAAAATAAACCCTGGTCCAAGTGTACGTTAACACCATGAAGATACATCCCTTAGGGCACTCTTTCCAAGCATATAACATATCCAGAATCTCTTATTACAACAAATTACAACATTAATAAATCTAATCTTTTATTTTCAAGATATATGTTAAAAAAATTATTTTCAAGATACGTGTTAAATCACTTAACAAATTGAACCGTAATTTTTTCAAAATTAGAATTCATAACCAATGCTAGAATATACCCGATCATGAAGATAATATAAGTTGAAATTCAAATCTGCAAGTACACAATATTTGGACAACAATAACAATTCATATATCACCAAAAAATTTATGGTTGAAAATATGGTCAAACATTTTATGGTTAAAAATTTAAGAATTAGTAAAATTCACCAAGGCTTCTACACTTTAATAAATTATGATCTTTAAAATTTTCCATGCTTAGGCTTAAACAAGTGGTTTTAGTAAAATAGTCATATTTGACGATTGCAATGTCCAAATTGAATAACACAAGTGTGATTGGATGCACGATGAAATTCATTGGGACATGAAAAAACTATGGAGAGGACCCGCTAGAGGTAATGGCATGCCAGGAAACCAACAGATTCAATGACTCGTTGATCTAACCTATGGTTGCCAAGTTATGTCAAGTTGAAAGTTGCATGGAAATTTTGTTCAGGGACACTTGGTGACTCATGGTCCATGCACAAAAAACCAAATGGAGCAGAAATATTGCATGTTGTTGGCTCTGACAAGTGTGTATGGACAATGAAGATATGGGAACACTACCAATACTGGAACGGTGGAGATTTTTGTAGGTTTGACCCACCAATGCGAGAGTTGCATTGAAGGAAACTGAGAAAAAACCTAGTTTATGTAACCATTTCACAATGAAATCATTGGGCCATGAAAACATGATGGAGAGGTCCCAATAGAGGTAATTTAATTCCAGGAGACAAACGGAGTCAATGGCTCATTGATCTGACCTTCGGTTGTCGAGTTATGTCGAGTTGAAAGTCGCATGAAAATGCCATTCATGGACACTTGGTGACTCTCGATCTAGGAGTGAAAAAACAAATGAAGAAGCAATATTTGCATGTTGTTGGCTCTAAGAAGTGTGTATGGAAAATCTCGATAAGGGAACACTACCAAGAATAGCACGGTGGATGGTTTTGCATATTTGACCCACCAATGCGAGAGTTGCATTAAAGGAAACTAAGAAAAACCCTAGTTTACAAAACCGATGCATAATGAACTCATTGTGCCATGAAAACCTAGTGGAGAGGGTCTACTAGAGGTAATGGCATGATAATAGATCAACATATTTTATGGCTCATCAATCTGACCTCCGGTTGCCGAGTTATGTTGAGTTGAAATTCGCATGAAAATGTCGTTCAGGGACACTTGGTGACTCTCGGTCCGGGAGCGAAAAACCAAACGGAGCAGCAATATTTGCATTTCATTGGCTTCGACAAGTTTGTATGGCCAATGTCAATATGGGAACACTACCAATACTAGTACGGTGGAGGTTTTTGCAAAATTTACCCACCAATACGAGAATTGCATTAAAGGAAAATGAGCAAAACCCTAGTTTATGAAAACGATGAACAATGAACTCATTGGGCCATGAAAACATGTGTAAATGGCCCACTAGAGGTAATGGCATGACATGATACCAATGTATTTTATGTCTTGTCGATTTAATATCCAATTGTCGATTTATGTCGAGTTGAAAGTCGCATGAAATTGTCGTTCAAGGACACTTGGTGACTCTCGTTCCGAGAGCGAAAAAACAAACAGAGCAGCAATATTTGCATGTCATTGGATATAAAAAGTGTGTATGGACAATTTTGATATGGGAACACTATGAAGACTAGCACGGTGGAGGGTTTTCTATAGTTGAGCCACCAATGCAAGAGTTGCATTGAAGAAAAATGAGCAAAACCCTAGTTTACAAAACTAATGCACAATGAGCTCACTGGCCGATGCAAAAGTGGTGGAGAGGGCCCACTAGAGGTAATGGAATTTTAGGAGACCGACGGATTTGATGGCTCATTGATCCAACCTCAGGTTTTCGAGTTATGTCGAGTTGAAATTCGCATGAAAATGTCATTCAAGGACACTTGGTGATTCTTGGTCCGGGAGCGAAAAACCAAACGGAGCAGCAAGAATTGCATTTCGTTGGCTCTGAAAAGTGTGTATGGCCAATTTCAATATGGAAACACTACCAATGCTGGCATGGTGGAGGGTTTTGTAGAGTTGACCCACCAATGCAAGAGTTGCATTGAAGGAAATTGAGAAAAATGCTAGTTTATGAAACCAATGCACAATAAACACACTAGGCCATGAAAACACAATGGATAGGGCCCACTAGATGTAATGGAATGCTAAGAGACCAACAGAGTTGACATCTCATCAATCCATCCTCTGGTTTTTGAGTTATGTCAAGTTTAAAGTCACATGAAAATGGGGTCCATGCAACCCTGGAAATGGTGCATCGGCCCTGCAAAACCCTGTGCTAAGCATCCAGTAGTGGGTTGTCCATGGCGGCCATGACCAAACACACCTATAGCCTACAAGAGCCGAAGGAATCGAAAATCACCACTTGGTTTTGTTTTTGGACCCCAACCTTGATTTGGTTAGGCATCCTTGAATGGATTTTGTAGTCCTACTACAACTCGCCATAGAACGTTGACCGGGGATTTGATGGATGAATCGTTGGTTCTGTTGGCATCGTGGCATGATATTATGACCAAGTTGGCATCCCACCTGACTCGGCATGGCCCTAGGCATGCCTCCAGGCCAGATTTTGAAAACTTGGGTTTCTCCCCAATGGGGTCCAAGAAACCTCGAAAACGGTGCACCGCCCCTACAAAACCCTGTGTCAGATGGCTGGTGGTAGAATACCCATGTAGGCCATGCCCAAACACACCTATAGGTGCCGACATATTTGGAAATCGTCGCTCAATTTTTTTTTACCTCGACCTTGAATTAACCCAGGCATCCCTAAATGGCTTTTACAAACCTATTACAACTTGCCATAGAACTTTTATGAGGGATCTGATGGATGAACCGTCGGTTCCATTGGGATCGTTGCACAAGATTATGGCTAGGGTGGACTCCCCCCTCACTTTGCATGGCCTAGGAATGCCTCCAAGCTAGATTATGAAAACTAGGGTTTTGCCCAAGTGGAGTGTAAGGGAAATTACCCAATCTCATTCAATATAGCCATATTAATCCTCTTTGTTGCTAATTTCCTCCATCAATATCTTATTCTCTGAATGAGGAAAGAAGTAACGTACCTTAGTTGAGTTCCTGTTTGACATTATCTGTAGATGGATGTTTGTGCCAACAATCAAGTTTGTGAAGTGACAGACCACAGAACCTAGTTTGTGATCCACGAATACATGCCCACCAGTTCTTCTTGATTTCCCATCTAGTTTAAGATATTCACCCTAAACCACCATCGAGCCAATAGGAAATTCATTTCCTTCATCATCAATCAATGATTCATTCAGGATTTTCTTACCTCGAATGCATCGTGCCAACCAATAATTTGTGCCCCATTCATTGTCTTTCAGGGAAACAAATGCATATATGTGTCCTAGTTGTACAAGATATTAGATATGGTCGTAGTCGATCGAAATCACTGACTGGCCCTCCTTTAAGTGGGTTGTTTCAATGACTACATGTGGGTTTACTACCAGTGACACACAATCCCAATCATCATACCAATCCATGCATTCACATTCATCCCATTCACTACTACTACAAGGGATGCAAAAGAAAGCAAGTTTTTTGCATCCATATTTCAAATAGGGGGTTGTTTGAGCTTCGAACCAAATGAAATCCATGTGTTCCTTGTACTATGCTGCAACTATAGGAATGGGATCGATCTATGTCAACCACATGCCAAAAATTCTTTACTGTTCTTCCTCCCCCTATTGATGTATGTTGCACTTTAGTTCGGTCTAACATTGTTGTAGAGCACCATTGAACTATGGATTCTGCATCCTTGATATGGGGGTTTCTAGTAAACCTCATCTCCTCCCTTCGTAGTGCAGTCTTGATGCATGCATCAGCCTCGTCATGCTTACCTTTGCCATGCCCGGTCTCAAAGTAGTTCCATATATGCAACACATTGTAAGTCTTATGTAACATGCTCATCCATTGGAATACTCAAGCATTTTTTAATTGAATCGCACAACCATCTTCCATATCCAATGCTGATCCATCTGTATATCTCCCTCCTTTAGCTGATCATAGAAAATTCGAAAACAATGTTGCACATAATGCATATCATGGCATTTGTCATCACTTATGTAAAAGTATGTCTCCTTCTGTATTATTGTGTTGCTAATGCTGCTCTCAATGCCATTCCTATACATAATATGTAGCATGATGTTGACTTGGTCATAATGGTAGTATTGACTCTAAATTTCATTTTGTGGCTGAAGGGTGTAGTTTTCTACAAAATCCACAATTGACAATATGGTCCCAATGGGAATGTTGTCCCTTCATTTTATGTACTTCTCATCCTTCCATCGTGCTTCATGCACATGTTGAACATACTGCTCGGTTTTCTAGTAGAAATCCGTTAAAAAATTACATACCCGTACCCGTTTCCATGAAAACAAGGGTCATATTAGAATGTGACCTTTAAATAATGTATATGTATAAATTGAACATGTAAGAGGAAAAACATGCAATAATCATTTTCACCTATCACTTCACCAATGCAATCTTTTTACTTTCCTTTGCACTATCTAATTGATAGGCTATGTACTTGAATCTTTGCATCTCCACGCTCATATTGCCAAAATGATGCTCATCAATTTCATGAATGCAACGGTTCAAAAGAGAAAACCCACTGTACATGGAAAAATTCCCATATAGACATGATTTTCCATAGTATTTTGGTCCTTCATGCCTTGGAGACATGATGCTGACGATAAAATATCTCGATGCATTTGATGGTATTACATATTCATTGTAGCCCTGCTCAAGGTTATTATGAAAATCACAAAATATATGTTTATACGTGTCATAAAAATATTCATATTCTACATGGTACCTACAACAGCATGTGTTTTGATCAATGCATATACGAACATACCATGGTTTACATTTATCAAAGGACCTTTGGCCCATCTTCAATAATGTGCGCTCATTCCTGAATCTGTCATAGAGTTCAATCTGTGTTGTGTCAAGGAAGTGTTTGATGCGGGGTTCATGTTCAGTAGAACCTTTTCTCAGCTTTAGCTTATCTCTTTGGTTAGATGAAGGTCTGGTATGATCCTGCCATAAATTTTGTATGAAGTCCTTAACAACATCAATTAGATTTATATCTCGATGAGGAAACATGCTGACAAAATCCCAACAATCTTTTCCACCTAGAGTCTGAAGATTTTCTCTTATAGCAGAGTACTTCTTAGCAGTTTTTCTATTTAATTTAAGTATGTGAGAATTGTGTGAAAGGAGGGGACGTTGTCGTGTGGACTTGTTTACAACTGATTCTGATAACACACAACGAGCCGCACAAGTATCTTTAGTATGAGACATCTTCCCAATCACATTAAAAGCAAATTGGAGATTTCTAACAATATGATTGTTAGCCTCTAAACTTCTAACCATCGTTATGCCCAGAATTCTCCTAACAACAACTAAATAATTTGACTTTAACAAACATAGTAATAATTGACATTTACCTGGATCACCTTTGGATTCAAAATATTCCTTCATTAATTTGCTACATTTCCAATCAATAATTCATTTGGGAAACTTACCTTCAAAGCCTGACAGACAACTTCCATCCACATGGATATGTCTAGGAGTCCTTTTTCTTGCACTATACAGTTGAGGTAGGGAAGGTGGACATGCACTACAAATCCTAGGGCTTCTTTGTTGTTTTGCTTCATTCACATGTTGGTCCATATTGGGAGTGTGCTCAACATGGTTGTGGTCTTCTTGGGGATATTGGAATTTAATCATTGCTCCTAGGTCCAACGCTTGATACTCAACGTCTCTAAATATACCTATGTATTCAATAACTTCAACATGGATCGTTGATGGATTTTGGTTGGAGACTGTGTTGATGTTGGAATTTGAGTTGGGTCTGTTGGACACAACCGCTTCACCCATGGTTATGAAGTAGAGGTTGGTATGTCATCAAATCCATTAGGATCGGACACGGTATCAATGGAAATGTCTGGACCATGTCTCACTCTCTCCATTTCCAACCTGGCATTTTCTCTTACCTCATTTTCCTTTTGAATGGGAATATTCCTTCTAGTTTTTCTTACTCTGTTACATGAGTTTCCCATATCCAAAAGTTTCTTTATCAAAACTATGAGGTATACCCCTTCATAAGAAGCAACAAATAAAATATTAGTTCCATTATACAATAAACATGACGTGTTCCAACATAATTAACTAAATTTTAGATATGTTAGTATGGTAATTATTGGCATTGATACATAAACGTTGATTAAAGGTTTCTCTTTATGTTTGAACTAAAGTTTCATTTCTATACTCTATTTGAGTCAAGTAAAGAGAGTCAAGTTTGCAGGTATTACAGCTATAGGATTATGACTTCATTTGTGTTCAAAAAGTATTGGAAGTCACAAGAAGTTTAGTGAAATATTCTTCGTTTCCAACACCTTCGGACGAGATGACATTACACGTAATATGCCACATTAGTTGTGAGGGAAGACGTAAGTTGTTGTTTGGATGTCTTGGGAATGAATCGAATAAATTACACTCATTAAGTTACAAGTTAACTAAAGAGAACATATTTACTAATTACACAATGAGGAGGTTGCAAATCCGCCCAAAAAAGGAGAAATCATTGAGGTAGAGGCATCCCTATCAAGCTCAAAGGCATGTTATGATAAATCTAGCATGAAGAGGAGATCATGGACAAGTTGGTGAACTATTCAATATGGACCCTCTCCCATGATTACTTCCAAGGTTTTTATACAAATTGAAGAGTCTCAATAGAGAACCTCATCTATGCCATCCTTGTGGGAAATCAAAATATATTCATGTGCAAATGATTATTGGTCTACATTGCATACTTCATCTTGTATAGAGGATATGGACAACTTGGTGAACTATTCAATATGGACTCTCTCCCATGATTGCTTCAAAGGTTTTTTTCTTTTTAAATTGAAGAGTCTCAAGAGATAACTTCATCTATTCCATCATTGTGTGAAATCAAAATATATTCGTGTGCAAATGTAAATTAGTTAACATTACATACTTCATCTTGTATGGAGAATATGAGACTTGTTTAGATGTGAAATTGGGAATTATTCTTGTGAAAATAATTGGTGTCTATGAGAGAGATATTGTTGTAGGAATAAGATAAAACATAAATCAATGACATGATCTGAAATCTTGTGAATGAAAACAATTATTTACAATTCACCATACCTATTCAAAATGATCTCTTCTTGCAATGAAAACTTGTAGTTTGAATGTATCCACTAACTTCCAAGACCACTGAATATGTTTGTTAGATTCCAAGAGTGATCTTCTATCCAATAGATCAAATAGTGTCCAATTTATGATTGAGTGTGAGCCAAATTGCAAAGTTTAGGAGCACAAAACACGTGAACAGTTGTAGAAAAATCGTGAAAATTGGTAGAAACCCCAAGAATCTAGATCTATATTTTTTTTTACTAGTAACAGGTGCATGCATGCATATTGATGATTCCACACACATGTATAAGAGCGCATGCACATACCAATGCATACGCACAAATAGGTATGCACGTACTGCTACCTAACATTTACAAAATTTACTCACTAACGTTTATCTCATTTAATCACTAATGTTATTCAACAATGTCTTGGTATTCACACATGTACGAGTATTTTTACAATATAGTATTCACCACTACTTTCTTCTTAGGCCCATCGGTGCCATTATGAGGTCTAAGGTTCCTTACCTATGGCTGGTAGAGGGTAAGGGAGGCCTCCAACACTAACCATTATCACCATCATCATAGTCATCATCATCGTAATCATCATCATAATCATCATCATTATAGTCATCCTCATCATCCTCATCATAGTCATCATAGTCATCATCCTCATCATCATCATTGTCATCATCCTCAAATCAAACTTGGAATGGTTTCTTGTTATATATAAATAACGGGATAGATAAAGACATGTTAATAATTCATCAATCATTTATAGAGAAAAATGCAGAGAGTTCTTATGCAAGGTGACACGTCAAAATCCAGGATGCGAGTTCCATGAATAATTTAAATTGATAGCTACTATCAAGAAATAAGAAAGCATCGGGCACTATGGACTCTACAAAATCCTTTGTCTTTCAAATTTTATAGATTTGATGTCAGAGGGTCCATGCTATATGGATTATCAAATGGCTTAGTATAAATACTGATTACTAAATCTTGAAAACGGGTGAAATATCAATACTAAATATTGAAAAACATCTAAATATTTAATACACATATAAACAATGATTACATTGATGGTCACACATTTTTTTGAATATTTCTGGTACCAGATGATCTGTTCTATTATATGGACTGTACATTTGCAGACATCAATGAACAACTGTCACATGAAAATAAACTCATGAGTCACGACCACTACAGCATTGGAATTTTAATCACCCCCATTACTTTGAAAACACCCTTTCTCAAAGGGTCATATTAAGTTTTATAAGGGAAACCTTATTGTGTAGAAACCCTACTTTCTTGGTCATATTGATTGCTTTTACTGGTAAATTCTCCATTAACTAAGAAATATCAATTAAGATTCAAATATTTTTTTAAAGTTATAGAAAAAGAGATTAACATATTTTTAAAAAGTTCAAGAGAAAGATATAAATTTCACATTTTATGAGACTTAAGTAAAACTTAAGTTTTATAGATATATACAAATAAATAGTTATTTTTAAATTAAATCATATCAACAAAGATACTATACTTTATGGACATGTTTATATAAAAATGAGATTAGTAAGAGATAAACTTTTATAAGTTCAGCATCATTTATATAATAAATTAACTATATTCAAGAAAAAAATCTCAACTAATCAACATCTTACCCCCTAGGACATCAGACAAGACTAAAGAGAGCACAAGATGAACCTCATCATCATCATCATCATCATCATCATTGTCATCATCGTCGTCGTCATCATTGTCATCGTCATCGTCATCATAATCATCATCATCATCCTCATCCTCCTCCTCCTCCTCCTCCTCATCATCATCATAGTCATGATCCTCATCATCATCATTGTCATCCTCCTCCTCCTCCTCTTCATCATTGTTCATCATCATCATCATGGTCATCGTCGTCATTCCATTGAAAATTATTCAAAATCAAATCAAATCAAAGTTTCAAGTAAACCAATCATCATCATCATCATCCTCATCATCATCATCATCATCATCACCACCACCATCATCATCATCGTCATCATCATCATCTTCCTCCTCATCATCATGGTCATCATCCTCCTCATCATCATGGTCATCATCCTCATCATCATCATCACCATCATTTTTCATCATCGTCGTCAACTTCCTCCTCCTCCTCCTCCTCCTCATCCTCATCATCCTCATCCTCCTCCTCATCATCATAGTCATCATCCTCCTCATCTTCATCATCATCATCATCCTCATCCCCATCATCATCATCATAGTCATCATCCTCATCATCATCATTTTCCTCATCATCATCATCATCATCATTATCATCACCATCATAGTCATCATCATCCTCATCATTGTAATCATCATCATCATAGTCATAATATTTGTGATCATCATCATCATCGTCATCGTCATCATCGTCGTCGTCATCATCATCATCATCATCATAGTCATCATCATCGTCATCATCATCGTCATCATTAACATCATCATCCTCATCATCGTAATCATCATCATCATAATCATCATAATCATCATCATCATATTCATAGTCATCATGATCATCATCACCACCATCATCATCCTCATCCTCATCCTCATCATCATCACCATCATTTTTCATCATCATCATCATCGCCATCATCATCATCATCATCATAGTCATCATCGTCGTCGTCATCGTTGTCATCATCCTCCTCATCATCCTCATTCCATTGCAAATGCTTGAAAATAAAATCAAAGCAAAGTTTCAACTAAACCTATCATCATCATCATCATTGTTCCTCATCATCATCGTCATCATCATCATCCTCATCCTCATAATCCTCATCATCACCACCATCATTGTTCATCCTCATTGTCATCGTCATCATCATCATCATCATCATCATCATCCTTATCATCATCATCATCATCATAGTCATCATCCTCATCATCATAATTGTCATCATGCTTATCATCATCATCATCATTGTTCCTCATCATCGTCGTCATCATCATCATCCTCATCATTGTTGTCATCAACATCAACATCCTCATCATCGTAATCATCATCATCATCATCATAATAATCATCATCATAGTCATAGTCATAGTGATCATCATCATCATCATCATTGTTCATCATCATTGTCATCACCATCATCATCATCATCATCATCATCACCATCATTGTCATCACCATCATCATCATCATCATCATCATCATCCTCATCCTCATCATCATAGTCATCATCCTCATCCTCATCATATTTGTGTCACGTCCCCTCCCATGTACTTAGCGGAGAGGACGCAACTAACATAACTGCTAGCTATCTAATATAGGAAACTAAGCCCCATGAACGCAAGATAAAATGCAATGAAATAAAAGCATACAAAGAAGCATAAATGATTATCAAATAGCAGAAGCAAATTCATTCATTCACAGCATTTAACATGTTCATCTGAGTTATAAAACCAAACACAGTTGCAAGGATTTAAACACGAGATACTTATCTTAGAAGAAGCTTCTTCCATAACCAGCTATGTCAGTGCAGCGTTGCACCCAACCACAGGCCAATGTGCTCATCAATCTCTCAGCAACTTTGCCATCCCTGCACTGGGCATGATTTCCACAAGGAATAAGGGAACACTATTAGGCTCACACATAGCCAAGGTTTATCAGAAATTCAGGCAATCCAACACAGTTGGGTTTATCAGGACACTCAGCCAAGCCAAGACAATTGGGTTTATCAGGATATACCAAAGCTGGAAAGGATGACTCCAAAGCTAGTGAGCTCAATCTAAGAGCTATGGACACTTGCACCATAACTCGCTTGAATTCTAAGACATCCACACACACCCAACACAAGGAAGCACCCCCTTCTTTGCTATGCAGTCCCTCGGGCCATGCCTTCCCTTCCAGTGCTATTCAGGAGGTACAGAGAAGAAACTCATCCCTATAGCTTTGTCTGTGAGGCTCCTGCACACACTAGGTTTGTCAAGCAAGTTTAGACCCCACTTCCAATCCAAAACAGTCCAAATACCAACAACAATATACACATAGCAAATAACATCTTTGGGATTGGAAATGAGAACACCACAAAGGCTGAATCAGGTAGGGAAATGGAATTACATAGCTCAGACTGTGACAGTTGGCTTCCAGAGTTGTTTATGGCCCTAGCATGGCCAAAACAAGTCACAATACCCAAAATTTGTGGAGAAAACAACAATGATTTCCCAAACTATGTAGAATGATGAGAACATGCCCAACGTGAAGGAAAATCACACACTAGACCAAATCGTGAAGGGAAAAAGAGAACGTGATTGCCTAAGGCCAAGTTTTCTCTTGCTCAAGGAAGACAAACAACTACGTGAGAGTGGAATCTTGTTATCTCTACCCACGTGAGGAACTGAATTCCATATTCCTCTCTGGGCATGCATGTGGGCAAAGGACTGACAGTCCTGCCAATCACTGACGGCTTTCCATGCATATGTCCCTCAAGGAAATAACTGCCCCAACCAATATCATGGGGAATTAATTCAATTGGTGAATAAGACAAGGTGAGTGATTGACCACTCTCTTGGGTTCTTTTGTTGACATTTGGATTTTCTCCATTGGCTCAGAGGTTAACCAATCCCCCCCCCTTATCCTTAGGAAATCATGCCCCCTTCTCATTATCGTTGCATTGACATAGCTAGTTGTGGGTATTTAATTAAATTGCATATTTACATGGTGATGTAAAAATCATAATGTGCCTGCCTTAGAAAAAAAAACAATGGCATCGATTTAATCGCCGAAACATAAAACGTTAATCCATGGTAGGGTTTTTCCTTTAGCTCCACACCATGATTAATTACAATATATACATCATATACATTTAATGCAAATGGGTCAAAACTAGGGTGTTACACATTGTCATCCTCCTCCTCCTCATCATCATCATTTTTCATCATCATGATTCCATTACAAATGCTTGAAAATAAAATAAAAGCAAAGTTTCAACTAAACCTATCAACATCATCATCGTCATCATCATTTTTCCTCATCATCGTTGTCATCATCATCATTCTCATCATCATCATCATCATCATCATCATCACCATCATTGTTCATCATCATTGTCATTTGCATCATCATCATCATCCTTGTCCTCATCATCATCATATTCATCATCCTCATCATCCTCATTGTCATCATCCTTATCATCATCATCACCATCATTGTTCATCATCATCATCGTCGTCATCATCATCATCATCATCATCATCATCACCACCATCCTCATCATCATTCTCATCATCATCATCATAGTCATCATCCTCATCATCATCATTTTCATCATCCTCCTCCTCATCATCATCATTGTTCATCATGATTGTCATGGTCATCATCATCATTCCATTGAAAATAAAATCAAATCAAAGTTTCAACTAAACCTATCATCATCATCATCATCATCATCTTTGTTCCTCATTGTCATCGTTTTCATCATCATCCTCATCATCATCATCATCACCATCATCGTCATCATACTCATCATCATCATCATCGCCATCATGGTCATCATTGTCATCATCATCATCATCATCCTCATCCTCATCCTCCTCCTCATCATCATAGTCATCATCCTCATCATCATCATTGTCATCATCCTCATCTACATCATCACCATCATTGTTCATCATCATCGTCATCATCATCATCATCATCATCACCTTAATCCTCCTCCTCATCATCATAGTCATCCTCCTCCTCCTCCTCCTCATCATCCTCATCCTCATCCTCGTCATCATCATAGTCATCATCCTCATCATCATCATTGTCATCATCATCATCATCATTATCATCACCATCATAGTCATCATCATCCTCCTCATCGTAATCATCATCATAATCATCATCATCATAGTCATACTATTCGTGATCATCATCATCATCGTCGTCGTCATCATCATCATCATCATCATCATCATCATCATAGTCATCATCATTGTCATCATCATTGTTCATCATCATCGTCATCAACATCATCATCCTCATCATTGTAATCATCATCATCATCATCATAATCATCTGACATCATAGTCATAGTCATCATGAGCATCATCATCATCATCATCATCATCACCACCATCATTGCTCATCGTTATCGTCATCTCCATCATCATCATCATCATCATCATCATCCTCATCCTCATCCTCATCCTCATCCTCATCATCATAGTCATCATAATCATCATCATTGTCATCCTCCTCCTCCTCATCATCATCATTCCATTGCAAATTCTTGAAATCAAAATCAAAACAAAGTTTTAACTTAACATATGCGCATACGCGTGTTTAATGCGTACACACTTAGAAGCATGATCGCGCTTCTAGTGTGTGCACATTAAGTTTTAAACTACGCGCACACGTGATTTAAATTTAGAATTTTGGCCAGCACCTTTTTTCCAACCTACATGGTGGATGACTTGGCTGCTTTGGTTTTAGGTTCGGGTTTCCAAACCAAGTGGTTTGGATTGTCTTATGACATAAAAATGTTTTGTACCACTTCTCCTATTTCATGGATGATTTTGCATATGCCACGCTTGTCCACTGCTAATGAAAATTCACATACTTGTATAACTTTGTCTGTATATTCTGAATATGTAATTTTTATTTAAATCTATTATCTTTTTCTATTTTTATTTAATTTTAAATGGACTAATGTCAATCTAACACAAAAGGTAGGCTATTTACTTCGGCTATAACTTTTGATTGGATCACCTATTTAGAAAATAGAAAAGAACCCGCACAAGGAGACACAAAGACCTACATCCTAATTTTTTTGTATCATTCATTGACTATGTTAATACCAAGATGTCGTGGACCAATGCTCGACCTTGTCATTTTAGGTCATCACTGACTTCCTTAATTTAAAAAATATATATAACATAAATAAATATATAAAAATAACATTGCACTAGACACACCTGATATCTACACTTCTATATATATATTTTTCACAAAATTCCACCATTTGCATACCAAACGAGTGGACCAATGCAAACATATTCATTATTTTTTGGGAAAAAAATAACATACCAACCTTTGAAGAACCTCATTTTTTAGTATTTATACTTAGTTTTCATAAATAAAAGTTATATATTCCAGAAGGCAATCTGATTTTCCACGTTTCATATTCTTACGCCATATTCCAAAAAGTTGTGTAGGTACCTCTAATATTTATTTTTGACGTTCAAATTTTTGTTTTTCCGGAATTCCATTGCAACGAACGCATCATAAGTGACCAACATTAGCTTGCACCAGCCCATCTACCACCTTCAGGATGCACCTATACATGTAGTACTTGCACTATATTGTATGCATTCGATACACTTAGTAGTACAACCATCAATAGCATAATAGCTAGATAGGGTGTATAGGACAGTGATAAGGATGGTGAGAAGGGGGACACGATCTATGATTTATTTCACATCAATTCAGCATCTTTGAGTGTCCTTCATTAACTATTCTTACTTCTAGATCTCATTCATTTAACTCATTGTAAATGTATCATCTTAGGGGCTCCTTTTTTTCTCAGGATAGAGAAAAGTCTTGGTTGGGACATAACAATGTGTGGGGAAACTAAAAGAAATAGAAGTTCGCATACTAAATCAAATTTATTTCTATTATTTGCGGAATGGTGGGTTCTCATTACAACGAAACAAGTCTATAAGGCAAGGACTTGCTTCTTTGTAGCTTCCCTTGTTTGAGATGCTAATGTCAAAAGCATGACTTGTTGTAAGTTGCATAAATATGATGAAGAGGGTATGGTCATTCCATATGATTTTGATAGTTTTGGGGATCAACTTGGAAGTTGTATCCATGAGAGAGTTTAATGGGATGATGTGATAGCATGTAGGCTAGCAAGATCAAAGATGTCTAGTTGATTAGGGTAAATGACTGACGAGATGCTGCACCAAAGGCTTCGACAGAGGATAACGACATTTGACAATGTGATGGATTGTGTTTCATATGTGGCATGAAAACAATGTTGATAAGTTCATTGAAGATATGTGAATGCATGATGAACCAAGGACATGATCTTCATGGACTATCATGTGTTGTCCTAGACAACTGATAACATGGTCTCATATTGGGTAGTCAATTGTTCAAGGAATATTGGGGATACAATGGTGTACCATTGTCTATGGATGGATAGTGATGGTGTAGCATTTTCTATGGTGAAATGAGCACTTCACATTTTGTATTGTTTAAGGTTCATTTTTTGGGTTTGGTCAAGACATGTCAATGACAAGAAATTGATGCACATGCCCAAATAGAAAGATAAAACCAATGTCACATTGTGACTAAGCTTCTTGAGTGGTATGGGATTGTAAAAAGGAATAAAAGTTCTATCCCTTTGATAAACGATATCAGAGGCATGTTTGAAAGTGGAAATTATAGAGGTGTATCTTCACCACCAACACCATTTTCATTGGTGGAGTTTATGGGGATAGGTTAATGAAGAAATCAACAATTCAAATGGGGGATAATGTAAGGAACCTTCTTGAGGTGTCATTGGAAATTGCATGATTGATGGTATAGTGGGAAAACATCACTAAAGGTTCAAGAAGAATCTATATGATTTTGATATCCTTGGTGACCGACACATAGGTGGTGGTCACAAGATGTTTAGGACAGTGTATTAGTGTATAGGCTAGGTTGACCAAGGATTTCTAGCTGAGTAGGATGAATGGTCAACAAGTAGCTGCATAACATGTTGTGGTGGAGGATGACATGATTTGGCTATGTGATGGATTATGTGTTATCTTTCACAAGGAAACACTGTCAATAAGTACATTTAATGTATGTGAATGCCTAATGAACTAAGGACATGATATTCATGGAATATTGTGTGTTGGTATGGATGGATGGCAATGCGATCTCACATTGGTAATTGGGTGTTCAAAGATTTTTATCTTAGGTAATACACTGATGTATCTATGGTTTACTGGTGATGGTGTAGCATCGCCTATAATGAAATAAGCAGTCGACATTCTAGATAGTATAAGATGCTTAGATTAGATTTAGTAAAAACATCATCTATAATAAAATAAGAATTCAACATTTTACATAGTATAAAGCACATGGATTGAGTTTAGGTACCAATTTTATCGATTGATTTCACTCTTGGTGGAGTTTTACCATCGTCGATTTTGTCTTGATTGTTGAGACACAAAAATACCACATTTTATTCATATTTCCTATACCATTTGTCACCTTATTCCTATCTTATCCTTCCATAAAACTATTAATATTCGCCACTTCCATAATAAATATGGGTTTATATTACCATTTTCCAAATAATTTATTTTTGAGTATTTTGAGTGAATTTGTGGTTAATTATTGAGAAAAATAACATATTTTCATTATACTTTAAAGTTGGATGAGTTCAGTGATGCTTACAGGTGTATTTGAAGGCTTTAACAAGCTCAAAAGTGACCACTTATCCTTAGATTCGAATTTAATCTTTTAATATGTGAGCTAACTTAAAGGAGAAGATTATGGAAATGTGGAGAGAATATCTCATCCAATATTTGTTGGAGGATTTGAAGGGATGAGTTTTAAATTTGTTGAGGATTTGAAGGGACGAGTTGTAAATTTGTTGAGGATTTTGAGGGATAAGTTGAGAGAATAGTGGATTTGTAATTATGATCAATTCTCTTGAATTCATGTATAAATAGGAGGGCTCTCTCCTCATTTTGGTTAGAGATCTCTCTAGTGGTTTGGAAGTAGAGAATAGTTTAGAGTTAGTCATAGAGTGGATTCTTGATTGTTATGTAATGGAGATGATGCTTAATGCACATCCTTTGATTATCCCATGTTAATATAGATTTTGAGTAATTTTTTCTAATTAGTTGTTCATATAGATTTTCAGTTATGTTTTGCTTATGAATTGTTACTATAGATTTACTGTCAGGTCACAAGTTAATGTTGATTACTTTATGTCAATTTATTTTATGCAATTTCCTACTTTCTTAGATCATATTTATTTTCATTTCATTCCTATTTTATTAAGCTTAACTCAATTTCAGTTATATGTATTTTTTATTTCAATCACTTAGAATATTAGATTAAGTTATCTATACTCTACCCTGCATATATTTTGTTTGTACCTCACAAGTTTACGCTCTCTCTGGGTTCACAATTAAATCGTTGGATATATGTTATAATTTGTTTAATATTTTTCCCCAACAATGATTTCATACTTTGTATTTGAATGAACCTTGGACTCTTCCTTCTCGGATTAATTTAGGTGAAGGATGTTCATCCATCATAATGGATATGTCATTGTTTATAGCAAAGGTCATTTCTCAAGCTTCATAAGAAACCGTTGTTGACCCTAATGTTTTCTCTTCAAGGATAAAGGAGGGAGATCCCATGCTACCACCCACTTTGGCGGTCCATTCAAATTTCTCACATGATTGTCTTGATGATACCTTCCCTCCCAATTAAGTGATTTTCAAGACCATGAGTTGTCCTGAAAGGCCTTCGGAGAACCTACATTATAAATCTTCTTCCCTACCAGATCTTGAGAGGACTGATCATGATGAGTCATGTTCAACCTTAGGAGTAGAAGTCGATCACCCTTTGCTCCATTTGGATGTGTATGATCTATATGTAGAAGGGAACATAAAAGATATTTTTCCTACCCTTCCTATGAATCCTCAAGAGCCTCCTATCATTGAAATTGAGACTTATCTAGACAACCCTGTTGTGCACTCTAGTAAGAGAATAGATTATACATATCACTTTCAACTTGTGTTTGAAAGAGGAAAGAACCTATTACAATTCATTGTTTTGATGGTGGAAATATGGGTTGAACATTTCATGGTTGAGGCAATACTTTAGTTTCCTACCTGATTCTCAATGACCTATGTTTGAGCCTCCAGCCTTGGCTGGCACTTTGTACATTAGTGTATATATTTTGGTTTTACCTACCTGAATTTTGTAGCTTCACTCTAGTCGTTTATCCATCTCTATATATATTTTCGAGCCTTATGGACTAATGTTATAGTGTGAGGATTTTTTGTGGAACAATTTATTCAAGAGGTAAGGGATTGTACCAAGTAGGCTCTTCCCTTTCGCAGGTATAAATATTAAATGTCATATAGGATATGATCATATTCCACTTACATTTTTGTATTATCCTATGACCATGTCACATAAACCATAGGTACTAACCCGCTTCTTAATGACACAGAAACTTCTTTCTAATTATATAAGTGTTGTTACCCTATTTAGATCTCATTTTTTCATTTGGTCATCATGTTGAGCTACCTACCTAGGTATGGGTGTACCTTGTAGTCCCTCCATGACTTTGAATGGAAAATCCATGCCCTTTCTTATATTTTATGTTGGCCATATCCTTTAGAAACTCCCATTTTATATCAAGTTGTAAATGCATTGCATGTGTCTACTTGCCTTATTGAGCTTAATGTCGGCTCCCTGCTTCAATTTTATATTGCAAATTTCCCCATCTTGTCTCAAATCCATCCAAGAAGAGCCTATTATTTATCCTTTGTAGCTTGATTACCCCTCACTTGAGTGGAAACATTTCCCCAATTGTCCTTATCATGTGTGCATTTCCTTGCATTGAGCATAGGTATGTTCCACTACTTGGAAGTAGTCTTCTTGTTTGTGACACTCGTTTCCTCTTTGTTGTACCATAAGAAATTTTATTTTTTCAGCATTTATAATATGAAAATTACCAAAAAAATCCCATAAAATTATGAACAGGAAATGATATTATCTTATATTGGTAGTTGTCATGTCACCTTCGAACATAACATAGTATTTGAGTTCATACATCAAGGATCGGGTTTCTAGTATGACCTTAGGAGCTATAATCATTGTTCAGAACTTTCTCCACTGACTGGTTAAGATTCTATTCCCTATGGAACCTCTGTTAATACCTCATGTATCATGGTGTTGTCCCATTTTTCACTTTCGAGTCTATGTTTCCTAAGTGTCTCTATTTTCCTCATTCTCTTGTTGGAAGGAAGTCTATCCCAAGTCGTCCATTCCTTAGTTATCGTGACTTTTCATGTAGGCCATTCCTGGTACACTATAGATTTGTGGTACTACCTAGAACCCTAGGCCTACCTTCATCATTGGAAGGTGACCTTAAACTCAGCAGATGACATCTCATCATTGGTCATTAATTGAGTGGTGTCCCCTATGTTCGATGATAATAAATATATTCCAACATGGGGATTCACGTCATTTATTGGATTCCATTATACCTTATTTGTGTTTCCTCACCTCTTTCAATGGTTCCATCATTGATTTCTATTCAAAGGGTCTCTTTCACATGCTATTTGCATCTCGTATGCGCGAGAGACGTCGCACATGGCTGTTGGTTCGTGTACATATTGTTCATATGATTTCTTCCAAATCATCAAACTTTGTTGTTTACCTCATGTTAGTTTATGGGGGATTCCTTAATTCCCTCCTTCCAATGGATTCCATTCCATTGACTTCATATCGTTTATTCTAGAATTGGGATCTAGAGTCAGTTGAGTGCCTTGCGACTTGTATTCATTAGTGGTATGTTCTCTCACCATCAACAAATTGGGAATACATCAATGTA
The DNA here is from genome assembly GCA_001517045.1 of Pseudotsuga menziesii. Taxonomy (NCBI): domain Eukaryota; kingdom Viridiplantae; phylum Streptophyta; class Pinopsida; order Pinales; family Pinaceae; genus Pseudotsuga; species Pseudotsuga menziesii. The sequence continues at coordinate 180,123 of LPNX010876488.1, forward strand.
CTCTTCTTGATGGATTCTTCAAGTGTTCGACATAAAAACCTTTATTCACACTTTTTTATTGGACTTAATACCTTGAAACCCATTTTCATCATCGGTAGGATCTCTCACGCATGTTAACGTTATACATCAATGACCGATAATCATACGATGTTTCATCATGTTCGACCTCAACACCTTTATTCACATGATGGGACATGTACCATCGATGATTTGTGTAGAATACCTCAGGTTATGGTCACATTCCATATATGATACTACCTTGATCACAACAAAACCTATGGGATTTCGATTCTCATACCATAGTAGTGTACTTCATTATGTACCAGATGTCTTTATTCAGTATGGAGACCAGAATCCATTGTGTATTCTACGTGGATGTGACCACTTATGACATATGTACATTATTCATATTCATGACCATTGTACTTATATGTATTTGGGACTACTGTATATAATCCATATATGAAGTCATGTATATAGAGTTATCATTGTATTACATTGACAAGTGGCTACTTCTTCTAGCCGGGTCTCCACTACTCCACTTCTAGAATTGTTATAATTTATTTCAGCCATTGTGTGCTCCTTTGAAATCACACATTACGGGGAAAATGTTATATATTTATTTTCCACACCTTATGCATCATGCCTTGATGGCATTACCATGTCCCTATGCAGAATCACTATACCCCCATTACTCAGTATATCCCTGATGCTTCAGTTTAACCCTAAAAGACATTTTTGAAGACACATGTGGGTTAACAACTATGCATCTCACATATGCGAATCTTGTATCATTAATACAACTCATATACATTGGATTTTGTGCTAAAAAACATAAAATATTTGGATTTTTCCTAATCAAGTAACGAATAGCTTGATCCTCGGCCTTCCATATGCCTGGAAACACTCTGAATCGACCCTCCATTTCCCATTTGAGGGCTATATATTGAGCCATTGTGAAGCTTCGAAGGAGGATAAACTTTGAGAGTGAGGAAACTATAACAAACTTTTGACCCATTTCCATATTTTTGAGTCTACATCCCTTTATCCTTATTGATAGAACTTGTTATGTTAATCTCCCAAGTTCTCCATTGTCTTTGTGAGCTTGCCTTGCTATGGAGGATTGAAGTGGTGGATTCCAAGGTGGAGGAACTTGGTTTCTAAATTTCAATGAGTTTCCGACAAAGGTTGTCACATTGTATATTTGTTTTTACATTAATAGAAATATCCATTTCTCGTCCAAATTTCATGTGTAAATGTTTATAATTATATCCATGGGTATATTTTCTTTATACATGTTTATATGGATTGAGATAGTTTGAGTGCTAACATTTAATATATTTTATATTCTTGGATATATATTTGTTGTTGAGGACAAATTATAGAGAACATGTATTTGGTCGTGAGCTCAACGATGGTATTCTTTGAACGTCCGATTGAGGTATGGTCTCTATCCATTAGTTGTTAGCTTATTTAATTTATCTAGAATATTTGATAATGGATGTGATTTTTGGTGTCATATTGTCTGTTGTGGTCTACCCCAATCCATAGGAATATTTTATCTGCAACATGTCCACTTCATAGCACTACCTGGATTACAACAAATGGTGAAAGGTATGCCAATTTTTTATTTTGAGCGTGATAGTGTATGCCAGAGTTGTGCACTTGGAAATAATGTTAAAAAGAAATTTTCTAGCATCCATACTAGATATAAAGGGATTTTATATTTAGTGAACTATGATGTATGTGGTCCCATGTCATCCCCTTCAGTTAGATTGTACCTTTATTATGTATTGTTTATTGATGATTTCTCCATAAAATATTGGACTTATTTTATGAAATCAAAAAGTGAAACTTTTAGTAAGTTTAAGGAATAGAAATCCTTAGTAGAGAATCAGAAAAGTAAGAACATATCTTCTTTAAGGTCTGACAATGGATGATAATTTTATTCGAATGATTTTAATGAGTTTTGTAGTGATGGAGGGATTTGTAGATAGTTAACATTTCCATACAACTCCCTAAAAAATGGGGTTGTAGAGAGAAATAATAGGATTGTTTGTAAGGCTGCAAAATCCATGCTACATGATCAATATTTGTCTATTACTTTTTTATGGGAAGAGCCACTAGTACAATAGTGTTATCTAGAACAAAAGTATGCATGCCATTATAATTGAGTAAACAATTGAAGAGGTGTTCATTGCAGAGAATCCATACATTTCACACCTGAGGATATATGGGTGTCTTGTATATGTTCACATACCAAAAGAAAAGAGGCCTAAGATGGAACCTTCAGGAAAGAAGAGAATTTTTGTGGGCTACAGTGAAACATCCAAAGCATTTAGGATATATGTAGCTGGTGACAGACATATTGAGGTTAGTCGGGATGTGACTTCCCATGAGGAGGAAACATTCAAGAAATAGAAAGAGCTTGAATATGATACAAATACTGAGGAGCATGAGACTCCTATATCAAAGGACCCAGATGATGATTCTTCCCCTTGTGATTTTCAAATGGAGAATCTAGCAGAGCATTCATATTTACTTGTCATTGATGAATGAGTTGAACTGGTTGATGAACCTCCTTTCAAGAGGAGGTATGCAAGGTGTTGAGATGTACTAAAATATGTTGAGAAGCATGGAGCATCAGTGGGTTCTTCTAGAGAGAAATAAACTTGACAGGTATGTTGCATTGATGAGTGATATCAGTAACTCAAATCCTTAATCCTATGAGGAAGTTGCACAATGATAAGTTTGGAAAGATGTAATGACTGAGGAATATCAGTCAATATTGAAGAATGATGTTTGAGAGGTTGTTCCAAGACCTGAGAGGAAGTTTTTTGTTGCTTCTAGATGTATTTACAAGATAAAGAATGATGCAAATGGTAGTGTGGATAAGTATAAAGCTAAATTTGTTTCACGAGTTTTCTCTTAAAAGGAGGGCATTTATTATGAGGATACATTCTCTCATGTGGCAAGATATTCCACAATTAAAGTTGTGATATCACTTGCATCAGTATTAGGCTGAAAGCTTCACCAAATGGATGTGAAGACTTCCTTCTTCAATGGTGAGTTTGAGGAGGAGGTTTATATTGAGCAACTTGAGGGATTTGTGATCCATGGGAAGGATTCCCATTTGTGGAAGTTGATAAAATTTGTCTATGGGCTTAAGAAAGATCATCAAGTTTAGTATGTTATAATAGACATTTATCTTCAAAAATTGGGTTTCTCAATTATGTAAGAAGATACAAATTTGCACTTCAAAGTAGTAGAAAACCAACCTTTAATAGGGAGCTTACCTATGAGTTTGAGATTGAAGACTTAAGTGTGATGCACTACTTTCTAGGCCTTGATATTTGGCATAGAAATGATGTGATATTTCTATCTGATGTGAAGTAAACCATTGACATATTAGGAATGTTTGGCATAGTGGATTGTAAATCCATGAGTACTCCAATGGTTTCCAATTTGAGAAAACTTCATGAGATTGATACTAGATCGGATCTAGTGGACCCCATTTTATATACAAAGTTGATTGGCTCATTGATGTACCTAATACAATTGAGGCTAGATATTTGTTATGCGGTCAACATTTTGAGTCATTTTATTTATGATCCTAGACACATACATTGGGTTGTAGCAAAGCATGTTTTGAGGTACCTCTTGCGACACAATTTCTTATGGGTTCAAGTATGCATCTAGTGGAGGGGTGTTATTACTTAGTTATAGTGAATTAGAAGAGCACTTCAGGATACTTTTATAGCTTGGGTTTTTCTATGATTTCTTGGCCTAGAAGAAAGCACGGCTTGGTTTCCCAAAATACCATAGATGCAGAGTACATTGCTGCGAGTACTCCTTGTATAGAAGTAGCATGGATGAGAAATATAACTAGAGGATTGTTCGATGATAATATTGAGCCTATAGTGATTAGGTGTGAGATCCAGAGTTTTATGAAACTTTATGAAAATATGGTGTTTCATGATAAATTGAAACAAAGAGAAATGAAGTATCACTTAATTCGAGACATGGTTTAGAAAGGTACAGTGAAACTTTAGTACATAGCTACTACTATGTATATTGTATATGTGTTGACAAATACACTATCAGTAATGAATTTCAGATACTTCTGAGATAATTTTGGGATGGCAGAGAATGTCTCCCTCGCTAAGAGAGAGTGTTTAATGTACAACATTAGAATTCATTCCTTGACCTTGTGTTGTATCAAGTAGGGACATGTTCTATCAATCCCTATATATATCCTCATGTGTTGAGGTGGTGATGCATGTATTGTAGAGTCTTCTGTTGTATCAAAGGCTATATCATTGTGTTGTATCAAAGAATTTAGTATTGTGTTGTATCAAAGAATTTAGTCTTGTGTTGTATCAAAGACTGTAGAATTGTGTTGTCTGAAATCATGATCCTCATGTATTCATCCAAAGAATGGATACTCATTGAGGTGGACCTCCAGTTTGAGGTATAATGATTTATTGATTGCTATAAGCCTCCTTTAGAGATTAGCTACCTCTAGAGTGATATACTTTAGAATATGACTATATGGTATGGGGTAATATGATATGATCATAAGTATGTGAGAATTTTTCTAAGTATGATATGGTATGATAGATAGTTAATTGTACACACATGTGGACCATGAAGTAAATGTTAAATGATAAAGAGATAAGCATAGACAAAGAGAATGAATTTGAATTGCCTAAGGATACCTCCAGTGAATTTGAATTTATAAGGCTTCAGTTAAAGCCTCGGTTGTAATAAGCATGCATCAGTTAAGTAAAGAGAACAATGCAAAAGTTAATAATAGTAAATTGGGTATTTTGCATGGACGACACTAAAGTTGAAGCACCATGACACTAAAGTTGGCCTCTTAACTTAGTGGTCATGGATTCAGTTAAAGATTAGGTTCAATTCACTATCAGTTAACATTCAATTAAAGCTAATATTGGAAGGTATGGCACATGTCTTGTGTGTGATGAAGAATACAAGGACTTGACTTGACACTAGTGTAGGACGGGCACTAATGTTTTCATGGAGATAATCCAATGCATCAATTTTTTATGCTCCTATAGTCAATTCACATTTTTTATGCTCTTGGAGCATTCACTGATGAAATTATTCACTATTCTTTGCATTCGAGGTTGTCTTGACTTGTTATTAAAGTGTCAATTTCACGTCCCCTCTTGTCCACTAGAGAGAGAACACTACCGTAGTGCTGCTAATCCGGGAAATCTAGCCCCATGAACGTAAAATAAAAATGCATTGAAATGAAACATACATAGATGCATAACAATTGCAATTATACAGCAAAAGCAATTCATCCCTTCAATGCATTAGACACATTCATCAATTTTCATTCAGCAACAAATACAATTGCAAAGATAAAATAGGAAAGAATACATATCTTGAAAGAATCTTGTCCCGCAACCAGCTATGTCATTGCAACGCTCCACCGAACCATAGGCTAGTGTGCTCATCAATCTCTCAGCAACACTACCACCCTCGAGTTGGGCATGATTCCCACAAGGAATAAGGGAACACTAGCATACTCACGCATAGCCAAGGATTTATTAAGATTCAGCCAAGCCAACACAGTTGGGTTTATCAGGCTACAAGGAGCTGGAAAGGCTTACTGCTAAGCTAGTGAGCTCAACCACATATCTATGGACACCTGCATCAGATCTATCCTAGCTTCTAAAACATATACACACCCAACACTAGGAAGCATCCCCTTCTCTGCTACACAATCCCTCAGGCTATTCCTTCCCTTCCAGTGCTATTTAGGGTGTGCAAAGAAGAAAACCAGCCTCCTAGATCTTTATGTGAGGTTCCTTCTCACACTAGGTTTATCAAGTTAGTTAGACCCCATTTCCACTCCTAAATCAGTTCAGACCAAAGAAAAATAGGAATACACAGCAAACGCAAGTTTTGGGCATGGAATAAAACATATTGGGGGCCAAAATTGATAGTGGCAATTTGGTAAAAAGACCCATACTGTGCAATTCATTTCAAACACATCCTGTGGCTTCATGTGGGCCAAAATGAATCATCAAATGCCTAGAAATCGTGGTCTCTTCCCCAATCTACTAGACATTACCAAAAAAAATTTCCATATTGGAAAACAATGGGGAAACGCAGCAAAATCATGGGGGAGGCAACCCAACCACTAATCATTACCAAAAACAATTTCCCCTCCTGGAGAAAAATGGAGTAGACTGCAAAAATGTGAATGGATACACACAGGAAATTATGGATGCCTAAGAGATCTCACCTACATGAGAGAATGGTGGTGCCCAAAATGAAAAACGTGAATGCATGGTAGAATGGGAATACATTTTTTGGTTTTTACTTGCACAAGGAGTCAAAACGTGTTTTTCAAAAATTGTTGCTCTTCCCTATTCGAATGTTCCCATACTATTCCCATTCCCATCTAATAACTACCTCAACCACTTCTGGCAAAAATAAATGATTGGGGAAAAAGACAAGAAATGGGTAGTTGACAGTATTAATGGGTTCTCCCTTTGGCATTTGGATTTTCCACATTGGCCCCAAAGGTTTGAATATTCCTCTACCTTATCCTTAGGAAATCATTCCCCCATATCATTATTTGTTGCATTAACATAGCTGGTTGTGGGTTTTTAATTAAATTGCATATTTACATGATGTCAAAAATTATAATGTGCTAGCTAGCACAAAATACCATTAACATCGATTTTATTCGTTGAAACATAAAACACTAAATCAATGGTGGGCCTTTTTCCTTTAGCTCCACACCATGATTAATTACAATATTTACATCATATACATTTAATGCAAATGGGGTCAAAATCAGGGTGTTACAGTCAATCACTTGGAAAGTTCATTATAGTTGTTTACTGGATCTCTCTTCTCTATTGTTGGGTTGTTATTTATTATCATGCAATCTTCTTATTGTGTTGTAAACCATTCTATGCAAATATTTTTGTCATACTCAAAGAATTGATGGGTTTTTCATCCTCTGAATTTGGAGTGTTTTCCTAGGGTATATCTTGTCTCATATGGATGAATGATATGTGTGGTTGATTTTTTTAAGAGATTCATATGTTTTAGTGAATGATTGATAAAAAATTTAAAGTTCCAGTATCTCCAAATTTGCTCAAACATGGACACTTAAGGACTTTGCCAAGGACAAGAGTCTTGGGCTTGATGGATGGCCTTATGGAATTTTTCACGCCCTTTTTTGATATGATTAGTAATGAGATTCTTCAGGTAGTGGATGTTAGAATAATCAAACCATAGTCACCCATATTTGACATTGATTAAATCATTTTTTTCTTATTCCTAGAACCCTGGATTCCCTCTCTATGCTAGTTGACTTCTACATGTTCCTATAAGTCAATACTTGCTAAAATGGGTCATGGAGAAATTTGGAATTATCCTGGAAACATATTTATCATGTCTACTTTATTCCTAGTTCCTTAAAGTGCATATCTACTTTTTCTGAAAGTTTCCTTGCTTTACTGCAATTTTAAGGCATAAAGGAAAAGCTAGTCTAGGGGAACTTGCCTTGTTTTTTGACCACATCATCCTCCTTAATTTTCTCCATAAAAAAGCATGAATGATTTGTATTTCCACCACATATTAGGTTTCCCACTTTATTTAGCTAATTCATGAGGATCTTCATGTATTTGGAAAGTCCTTTTTTCACCTATGGGGGATTTGACTTGTTTTAGTGAGCCTGTTTTTTGACCAATTCGAATAGAAACATAGTTATTTAAAATATATCATGTAATTATATATTTGAGTAGCCTATTACTTCATATTGTTGGATAATTTACACTTATTCAATACATGATTAAGTTATGCTCAAATTTCAGTCTCCTTTTGCGTGAATTTTGCATGTTTGATTAGCAATTTTGTGAGTGTAATTGATTTATCTCTTGGGTTCAATTTCCACATGGTATCAAATCCTTCGTAGATCAATTTATCTCCTTCCAAATTGTTATTGTAGGTTTTACATCACTTACTGGGAGCTCATTCTGCTAACTAAAGGGCACAGGAGCTGAGATATGGACCAATCTCAAAGGATCATCTTGACTCCATTCAATTTATTCGAACGGAAAGATGAGATGGAGATATTGTTGAGAGAGAAAGGTATCTACAGGATTACCATGGCTACTGAGGTAGAGCCCAATGCAGCTATAGAGAAAATAAAATGGCACACCAATATGGATGAGGCCTATAATATTTTGTGTCTGAGTATTTCAAGAGACCTCCTCTTTCATCTTGATTCATTGACATCTCCTATTGATGTGTGGGAGAAGCTTGAAGAGATTTTTGAAAATACAGATGAGATGAGAGGACATCAAATTGAGAATGAATTGATCTCCTTGAATCCCATTAGCTTCAAATCATTGCAACTCTATTTTACCAAGTTTAAGGTCCTTGTTTTGCAGTTAAAACAATGTGGGATTGAAAAGAAGGAGGAGCAACTAGTTTTGACCATTCTCTCAAAGCTTGGTCCTGACTATTTATTGTTTGTTTCTACCTTCTATGCCACTAAATTTACAACTTGAACCTAGAAGATTCCTAAGATTGTTCAGTTCATGGAATTCCTCACTCAGGAGCAAGATAAATTGGTGGTGATGGGAACCATCAAACCTTCCAAAGACCAAGCTTTGGTTGTTGGATATTTGAATGTGGATTCAAAAATAAATAAAAAATCTAAAAATACACTTGAATAAAAGTGAGACACGGATTTCTCAAGAGGATTCCTCAAGCTCCAAGAAGAACCCCGAGAAGAAGAAGAACAAAGGAGAAATGAGCAAGTGCACATACTGCAATAACGGATATAATCCTACGAGCTCTTGTATGAAAAAGTAGATAGACATGTTGACCCAACTCTTGGAGAAGAACAACATCTCCCTTCCTGATTGCTCAAAGAATAGGGAAGGAGGATCAAATTCAGAAGACAAGGAGAGAGTACATGCCTTTGTTGCTGGCACCTCAAGCTCACATAGCTTCATCATTGATTCTAGATCTTCTAGACATATGGTTTCGACAAGAGAGATATTTTCTTCTCTTGACATGTCGAAAGGTCCACCAATAGTTTTGGGAGATAAATATCTGACTGAAAATATGGGAAAGGGTAGGATTGATCTTTACCATGGTAATTTCAATAATGTATTGTATGTTCCAGGTCTTGCCTCTAATCTCTTGTCAGTGTATCATATGACTCACACTGGGTATCCAAATAAAGTCATCTTCTCCCCTAATTAAGTTGAAATCACTAAGATTTTGAATGGTAAAGTCATAGAAAAAGGTGTTGTTGATCACACTTCGAAGGTATACAAGTTTTCCCATTTTCTACCCTACTCAAACCCCTCTTCTTTTCTTACTCATGCTAATGAAGCAAGCAAGCTTTGGAATGAAATATTTGGCAATCTTAACTACAAGTATATTTCTGATTTGAGTGAAAAATACATGGTCATAAGGTTACCAAAGATCAATTTTTCTAAGGAGTCTGTCAAGGTTGTATCCTAGGAAAACACCCAGAGAAAAAGTATGAGAAATCTATTCATGAGAGAACCTCTGCACCTCTTGAGTTGATCCACAGTGACATTTCTAGTCCATTACCTCATATGTCCATGAGTCAAGCCAAATATGCACTCACCTTCATAGATGACTTTTCTAGGTATTGTTGGGTTCACTTCCTAAAGCATAAGTCTAAATTTTTTGACCTCTTCAAAGTCTTTAGAGCCTTGGTTGAAAACCAGTCTAGGAGGAAACTCAATATCCTCAGATCTGAAAATGGTGGTGAGTATGTCAAGTCTGAGTTCATCTAGTATTGCAAAGATGAAGCATTCTATTCCTTACACACCACAAAAAAATGTTGTTGCTGAGAGAAAGAACAAATCACTGAAGGAGATGGAAACTTGCATGATGGATGATAAAACTTTGCCACCAAAGTTTTGGGCCGAGGCTATAAAATGTACATCCTATATCCAGAATAGGGTGCCACATAAGAATCTTGATGGTATGACTCCTTTCGAAACTTGGATTGGGCACAAGCCAGATGTGACCCATTTCAATATTTTTTGCTCAAAGGCTTGGACTAGAATTCCAACTCAAAAAGAGGAAGGCTTTGAAACCCCAAAGCCAAGAGTGCCTATTTGTTGGGTATTCTAAATATTCAAAAGGGTACAAGTTGATCAACTTGAGTACTAACAAATATTGTTGGTTGTGGAGCCTAATCTTCCAGATCCAGAGATAATATTCAGTTTTTATTGTAACCCAGGAGTACTATACACTCATTCCCCCTACCTTGGGGTTTAGTACAGTGCCCCCAAAAAGGGGGTTCGAGGGCAGAGCCCCTGAGAAAAAAAATTTGGGATGTGTGTTGGCCAACAGTTTTGTGGACCCATGGTTTTGGGTTAACCCTAGGATTTTCCCATTGTATTTCCCCTATAAAAGAAAGCATTGTAAAACAACTGAGTATGGTATTGTATTGTATTGGAAGAGAGACTGTGAGAGCGTGAAGAGAAAGTGCAGCGGTTTTGCTGCAGGGTGTATCCCTTCATATTTTTGGACTGTAATAAAAGGACTGGCAATTTATTTGTGGACGTATCCCATCGTTTGGGTGAACCACGTTATATCTGTGTCTCTCTATAATGTTTTAATGTGTTTTGCATCTTGTTTATTGATTTAACTGTATATCTGTTATTTCTCTGTGGTCCTGTTTTCTAATAATTGGTATCAGAGCCAAAAGGTCTATTTGGTTGGTAAACTTGCCGGAAAGAAGGGTTCCTGTTTCGAGTGGGAGCAATGGCGGGAGAAGGAAAGTTTAGGGTCGAGAAATTTAACAACCAAAACTATTAGTTATGGAAGATGCAAATGGAGGACTATCTGTACCAGAAGGATCTGTACCTCCTGTTGGGCTGAAAAGCAAAACAACTGGTGGCTATGAAGGATGAAGAATGGGAGGTTCTTGACAGAAAGGCACTGGGAACAATATGGTTGTGCCTGGCTTCTTCAGTGGCCTTCAATATTTCGAAAGAAAAAACAACAGAGGATGTGACGAGCGCATTGAGTAATCTCTACGAAAAACCCCCAGCTTCTAACAATGTATTTTTAATGAAGCGTTTATTTAATATGAATATGTCAAAAGGTGGATCTATTGCTGACCATTTAAATGAGTTTAATACACTTACCAGTCAGTTAAGTTCTGTAAAAGTGAACTTTGATGATGAGGTTAGGGCTCTTCTAATCTTGTGCTCATTGACAAAAATCTGGAATAGCTTGGTCATGGCTGTAAGTAACTCTTTCCCTAGTTCAAACACTCTTAAGTTTGATGATGTCATTGGTGTTATTCTTAGCAAGGAAATGCGAAGAAAAAGCATAGGTGAGACATCAAGTAATGCGTTGACCATGGAGAGTAGAGGGAGAGAAAACGAGAGAGGAAGGAGCCCAGTAAATTGCGGCAAGTGTAAAAAGGGAAGATCCAAGTCTATATTCAGAAAAATATAGTGCTGGAAATGTGGTAATAAAGGACATTTGAAGAAAGATTGCAGAGCTCCAAAGAAAAAAGGAGACAGACAACAAGAGACTACTCAGGAAGAGAATGTAGCAGGTGATGTGTTACAAGATGCTTTGATTCTTGCATTAGATAATACTAGCGATTGCTGGGTAGTAGATTTAGGGGCTTCATGTCATGCTACACCCCATAGGAAATTCTTTCATGATTATGTTCAAGGTGATTTTGGGCATGTTCTATTGGGGGATGATGAACCATGTAAAATTGTTGGAAAGGGTAAGGTACGGATTAAGTTAAATAATGGAAGTGAATGGCTACTAAAGGCTGTAAGGCACATTCCTGCTATGAAAAGAAATCTGATCTCAACAGGGCAGTTGGGAGATAGCGGCTATTTGTTTACATTTGGAGGAACGTGGTGGAATATCACTAAAGGATCATTGGTAATAGCAAAAGGAGATAAGGTAGGTACGTTATATTTATGTCCTCATAATATTGATTATTCTATCTCTGTAGCTTCCACAGAAACAAGTGCGGTGATGTGGCATCATAGGCTTGGCCACATGAGTGAGAAGGGGATGCAGATTCTCCACTCAAGGAAACTGCTTCCAGATCTAAAGCAAGTTTGAAATTATGTGAGAACTGTGTTTATGGAAAAAATAAGAGAGTTAGATTTCTTAGGGTTGGGAAACAAAAGAAGAGTGAAAAGTTAGAGCTTGTCCATATAGATGTATGGGAACTAGCTCAGGTACAATCTCTTGGTGGCTCTCATTATTATGTTACTTTTCTTGATGATGCAACTAGAAAAACTTGGGTTTATTGCATTAGACAAAAATATGATGTGTTTGATACTTTTAAGAAGTGGAAAGCTTTTGGCTAAGAATGAGACAGGAAAAAGGTTGAAATGTCTCAGATCTGATAATGGAGGTGAGTATTGCAACAAGGAGTTTGATAGTTACTATTCACAAAATGGAATTCACGGAGAGAATACCATCCCTAGAACACCACAAGAAAATGATGTGTCAGAAAGGATGAACAGAACGATCATGGAGAGTGCAAGGTGTATGAGATTGCATGCAGGGTTTCCCTTACAGTTTTGGGTTGATGCTGTAAACACTGTTGTTTATTTAATAAATAGAGGGCCTTCAAGCGCTTTGGATGGTGGCATTCCAGAGGAGGCATGGACAGGTAAACAGGTAAAATACTCATTTCTGAGAACTTTTGGTTGTGAATCATTTTTCCATATTGATAAAGATGATAGAACAAAGCTTGAGGCTAAATCCAAGAAATGTACCTTTATTGGATATGGGGTTGATGATTTTGGTTATCGCTTATGGGATCTTAAAAATTGCAAAATCATTAGGAGTAGAGACGTAGTATTCAACGAAAAGGTCATGTACAAAGATCAGTTGCAGGGAAAGAAAGAAGAAAAAGAAAACACAGAGTACACAGTCCTTGATGAAATCAAAGAAAATGAAGTTCCAAAGGCACCAGAAAATCAAGAGCAGCACTAGGTACCTGAAACTCCTGTAACTGTAAGAAAGTATACCAGGTTAAGTAGACCTCCTAAATGATTCTCTCCTTCACTGTATTATTTATTGATGACTGATTCTGGTGAACCAGAATCTTTTGAAGAAGAAATGCAGGTAGAAACTAGAAAGAAGTGGGAGCAAGGCATGGATGAGGAGATGGACTCATTGGTAAGAAACCAGACTTGGGATTTGGTTAAGTTGGCTGCAAAAAAGGGCATTGCAGAATAAATGGGTTTATAGGTTGAAGGAAGAAGATGGAGGAAAGAAGTGGTATAAGTCTAGACTTGTTGTAAAGGGGTTTGCACAAAAGAAAGGTATAGACTTTGATGAAATATTTTCTCCTGTTGTTAAAATGACTTCAATTAGAACTATTTTAAGTCTAGTGGTGGTAGAACATTTGCATCTTGAACAATTATATGTAAAAATGGCCTTTCTCCATGGGGATTCGGAGGAAGAGATTTATATGCAGCAGCCACAAGGGTATGAGTTCAAAGGGAAGGAGAATTTGGTTTGCAGGTTGAAGAAGAGCTTGTATGGCCTGAAGCAAGCTCCAAGGCAGTGGTATTTAAAATTTGATAAGTTTACGATAGAACAAGGTTATGATGGATGTCATTCTGACCACTGTGTTTATTTCAAGAGGCTATATAATGGAAGATATATTATATTGTTATTGTATGTGGATGACATGCTTGTTGCAGGGTCTAACATGTATGATATAAATGTGCTCAAAAGAAAACTAGCTAAATCATTTGCGATGAAGGATTTGGGTGCTGCAAAGCAAATCCTTGGTATGAGAATAACAAGAGACAAGAAAAATCACAAATTGACGTTGTCTCAAGGTGAGTACATAGAAAAGGTGTTGCAGAGGTTTAGAATGCAAAATGCAAAACCAATCAGTACACCTTTGGCGAGCCATTTCAAACTAAGCAAGGATATATGTCCACAGACACAGGAAGAGATAGATTACATGTCCAAGATTTCCTATTCATCAGCGGTTGGGAGCTTGATTTATGCCATGGTGTGCACAAGACCAAATATTGCACATGCAGTGGGAGTTGTGCGCAAGTATATGAATAATCCAGGTAAAGAGCATTGGAAAGCAGTATAGTGGATTCTCAGGTATTTGAGAGGTACCACTTCTTATGCATTATGTTTTGGAGGTTCAGACACTGTTCTACAGGGATATGTTGATGCAGATATGGCTGGTGATAAAGACAGTAGGAGGAGAACCATTGGGTATGTGTTTACTATAGGTGGAACAACAATAATTTGGATTTCAAAACTGCAACAGGTTGTTTCACTTTCAACAATAAAAGCAGAGTATGTTGCTATTACAGAGGCTAGTAAGGAGATGATTTGGTTGTAGAGGTTCATGGAAGAATTGGGTAAAAATAAGGAGAATAGTAGGTTGTACAGTGATAGCCAGAGCGCCATTCATATTGCAAAGAAATCAGCCTTTCATTTGAGGACTAAACATATACAACTCAAGTACCACTTCATAAGATTTGTTCTAGATGAAGAACTGTTAAAACTAGAAAAGATACACGCTAGCCAGAATCTTGCAGACATGTTGACAAAAGGAGTAACTAAAGAGAAACTGAGTTCCTGCTCAGTTTCTATTTCCCTTTAAGCATGAAGGTGAAAATAATAAATTTGGCAAGTCCAAGGTCCAGAGCATAGTCCAGCAAGTGCAGTAGCGGTGGAGTTGCTGTGATCAATCTCCAAGTGGGAGATTGTTGGTTATGGAGCCTAATCTTCCAAATCCAGAGATATTATTTAGTTGTGATTGTAACCCAGGAGTACTGTACACTCATTCCCCCTGCCTTGCGGTTCAGGGGCAGAGCCCCCGAGAAATTTTTTTTGGGATGTGTGTTGGCCAACAGTTTTGTGGACAGATGGTATTGGGTAAACCCTAGGATTTTCCCATTGTATTTCCCCTATAAAAGAAATCATTGTAGAATGACTGAGTATGGTATTGTATTGTATTGGAAGAGAGACTATGAGAGTGTGAAGAGGAAGTGCAGTGGTTTTGCTGCAAGGTGTATCCCTTCATCTTTCTGGACTATAATAAAAGGACTGGAAATTTCTTTGTGGACGTAGCCCATTGTTTGGGTGAACCACGTTATATCTGTGTCTCTCTGTAATGTTTTAATGTGTTTTGCATCTTGTTAATTGATTTAACTATATATATGTTATTTCTCTACAGTCCTATTTTCTAACAAATCTTTCATTTAAAGAAGTGTTTAGTTCTAAGAAGAGGCTTTAGCAGTAGTTGAAGTTGGAGAGTCCTCTTCACCACCACAGCCATTGACTGTAAGTGAAGAGAATAATGAGTTTACTGATAATGATGAATTAATTACAGATCCTAACATCCCTACCATACCAAAGTGGGAAGCAAGGACCATTCATGCAGCTGAGGAACTAGTTGGAAATCCTAATGACACTAGGAGGACTAGATCTCAATTTCAGAGTTCCCTTTGTGTGAAAGATCCACTCTTTTCTAAGAAGTGTTATTTGATGATAGATTCTGATCCATAGACATATGAATATGTAGCACATGATGCAATATGGAAAACAGCCATGAAAGAAGAATTCAGCTCGCTCCAGAAGAACAACACATGGGAACTGGTTGATCTCTCCCCAGGGAGAAAGCTAGTGAAGTGTAAGTGGGTCTTTAAAACTAAGTTTTCTATTGATGGTTCACCTTTTAAATATAAGGAAATATTGGTAGCCAAGGTATACTCTCAGGTACATGGTATTGATTACAATGAGACCTTTGCACCATTGGCAAAGATGGACTCCATAAGGCTTGCTCTAGCCATTTCAGCTTCGAAGCAATGGGAGGTACATCACATGGATGTAAAGTGTGCCTTTCTGAATGGATATCTAAATGAATAGATTAATATGCAGCAACCAAATTTTTTTTTATCTAATCCATATTTAGTGTGTAGGATAAAGAAATCATTGTATGGACTCAAGCAAGCCCCCATGGCTTGGTATGCCAAGATTGATGGCTTTCTGTTGTCACTGAGTTTTGTTCGAGGCAAGTCTGGTCCTAATGTATATTTAAAGCTGATTCATGGCTCTTTAATGATTATTTTTCTCTATGTGGATGACCTACTGATTACAGGAAGTTCAAAGAAAGATATTTCCTCCTTGAAGGATGCAATGAACCATGCCTTTTCTATGACAGATTTGGGATTGTTGAGCCAATTCTCGGGTCTCAAAATTTCTCAATACCAACTTGGAATAAAGGTTCATCATTCAAAGTATGCTTCATACTTTCTCACTAATTTCAGCATGAAAGATTGCAAGCCAAGCAATACTGCATTCCTTTCAGGAGTTAAGCTTGAAGAAGTAGGTTCTTCTCCTATGGTAATAATACACTGTATAGGTAGTTGATTGGGTGTTTTCTTTATCTTACACACACTCGACCTGAATTATATTATGCAGTTATTTTGGCTTCAAGATACATGGATCAGCCTCATGAGATCCATTGGAGAGCAGCCAATAGGATCCTAAACTTTGTTCAGGGAACAAGGACTCATGGGATTTTCTACAAAGCAAAATATGACTTAGAGCTAGTTGGATTTACTGACAGTGATTGGGTAGGTGACAACACAAATAGAAATTCTACCTCATGATATGTGTTCATTCTTGTAGAAGGACCAATCATCTAGTCAAGAAAGAAGCAAAGTGCCATAGCACTCTCAATTACAGAGGCAGAGTATAGACGAGTTGTAAATGCAGCTACTCAATATTTATGGTTGGAGGGGATACTTGGAGAATGTGGTTTCAAATTAGAGTTTTCAGTAGTCATCTATTGTGACATTCAAAGCACCATTTGAATCTCCACTGATCCAGTTCAAAGACAAAGAACCAAGTACATTGAGATCCATATGCACTATATCAAGGAGCTTGTGCATGATAGTACCATTGCTCTACTCTACTGCACATCTTCAGAACAAGTAGCATATATCTTCACCAAAGTATTATGTGAGAAGACCTTCAGTAATCTAAAATCATTTTTGGGGATTGTCTATCATGTGGTGAAGAATGATTGATAACAATATTTCCAAAATTTTGTTTCCTGATCATGTTTAAGGGAGGATTTTCCCACTGGGTTTTTGCCTCTTTCCTTGGTTGTATGGACATGCAGTATGTAAAAGGGTGACTAAGCCTTGTTTCTAGGTCCTATAATTTTCTGAAATTTACTCATAAAGTCAGGATTAAGGGGGGTGTTAGAATAATGAACCCATATTTACCCATATTTGACATTAATTAAATCATTTTTCTCTTATTCCTAGATTCCCTCTCTATGCTAGTTGATTTCTACATGTTCCTAGAAGTCAATACTTGCCGCAAGTGGGTGATGGAGTGCTTTGGAATCATCCTGGAAACACATTTAGAATTTCTACTTTATTCCTAGTTCCTTAAAGTGCATATCTACTTTTTCTGAAAGTTTCCTTGCTTTACTGTAGTTTTAAGGGATAAAGGGAAAGCTAGTCTAAGGGAAGTTGCCGTGTTTTTTTACCACATCATCCTATTTCTTGTTATCCATACAAAAGAATGAATGAGTTTTCTCTCCACCACTTATTAGATTTTCCACTTGCTTTATCTAATTCATGAGGATCTTCATGGATTTGAAATGTCCTTTTTCCACCTATGGGGGATTTGACTTGTTTTAGTAAGCTTGTTTTTTGACCAATTCGAATAGCAACCTACTGCTTTCGAATATATCATGTAATTATATATTTGAGCAACATATTACTTCATATGGTTGGATAATGTATACTTATTCAATACAGGATTAAGTTATGCTCCAATTTCAGTCTCCTTTTGTGTGGATTTTGCATTTTTGATTAGCAATTTTGTGAGTGTAATTGATCTATCTCTTGGGTTCAATTTCCACAGTGGAATACTCTATACCTAAGGGATATGTTTATCAGGAACTCAATGCCACTTTCATCTCTCTTATCCCTAACTACAACAAACCAAATTCTTTTTTGGATTTTCGGCCTATATATTTTGAAATCTTGTTTTAAATCCATCACTAAAATTATATCTAAGAGAATTAAGCGTAAATTGGTTGAGGTTATCTCAAGTGAGAAATTCAGTTTTCTTGGTAATAGGAAGATTCTATAAGTAGTGGGGATCACCCAAGAATATTTACATACTATTAAGCTCAAATATTTGGATGCTTTGATTCTGAAAATGGACCTCATAAAATCCTACAACAGAGTGAACTGGGGATTTTTTTAAGGCTCCTACTTCTTCAGATTGGAATTCCTATAGTGAATACTAACTAGATTATGGCATGCATTACTTCAACTTGTTTTGTGGTTCTCATCAATGGGATTCCAACTAGTTTCTTTAATTGTTCTAGAGGCCTAGGATGGGTTTTCCCACTATCTCTCTGTCTCTTTATGTTGGTCATTAAAGGACTCAATAGATTCATTAACTCAACTAATTTAGGTGAAGGTATATTACATGGTATTAAATTTTATGCTTCCCTCTTCATCACCCATCTTCTTTTTGTGGATGATGTTATCATTTTTGGCAACAATTTAGTGGAAGAAGGGACAAATTTTTTGGGTATTATAAATATTTTTGTGTAGCTACATGCATGATGGTGAGTGCTACTAAATCTAACTTTCTAGGGAATGGTGTGGAAAATAGTGTGGTGAAAAAGATCCCCTCTGCTTTCCCTTATAAAATGGAGAGTATTGATAGTGGTTTTGAATATTTGAGATATCATTTGAATATGTTAAATTATAAAGTTAGTGACTAGTATTGGCTTATCAAGAAATTTGAGAAGCAGATTGGTCACTAGTCTTTTTGTTTTCTTTCCATGGGTGGAATATTGACATTGATCAAATTTGTGCTAGTTGTGACCTTCATTTATTGGTTTTCTTTGGATAAAATTCCATTGTCCATTATGCATGTGATCAGGGAAAAAAATTTTAAATTACTTTGGGTTGGATCTGACTTGGGCAAAAAAATCCATCTTATTAGTTGGGAACATCTTTCCAATCCCAAGTTATTGGGTGGATGGGATATTATATAAACATGTATTGGTTCACCACTTCTCTCAAGATGAAAAGTATGTCACTTGTGGTTTTCGGGTGTTTTTTGGAAGGATGTTATACATGCAAAATATTTGCACAACACTCCCCTTTCTGCTTGGCTCAAGTCAAATGTAAAATATGTACATGGTGTCTCCTACTTCTAGAATGGATTTTTAAGATCTTTCTCTTGGATCAGTAGTGCTTTAAGCTGGAAGGTGGTTAATGGCGAGAAGGTATTTTTAGGTATTAATCCATTTGCTGGTGGCAAATATTTCTTCTCCCTATCACCTTTCATCACTGAATATTTAGTTGAACTGGGGTTTTTCACTTTAAACTACATTAGAATGCCTAGTTGGATGCATAATTCTAGGTCATATTAGATAACTGTTATTGATTATTTTCTCGATCGTCACTAGAATGTGGAACGGATGAAGTACATAGACACCCTGAACATATATGGTATTCTTCTCAAGGAGGAGGAAGACATAATGGTTTGGTCTTTTCATAAATTAAGTGGTCATGTTACTACTTAGGAGGCATATTGTTTCAATATAGCACAATCTCTCTCTCTTCTAGTGTTAAATTTGTTGTACAAGAAAATTTGGCAATAGAAGATCCCATTAAAACTTAAGGGTTTTATCTAGTTATGTTGTGTGAACAATATCTTAAATTGGGATAATTTAGCTAAGAGGGTATGTTCGGGACCAAATATTTGTCACTTGTGTAAATTGGATGTTGAATCGATTAATCATATCCTTGTCTTTTTTCCTTTTAGTAAGTTTTCGTGGAAGGATATGCCATATATTCTCAATACTTCTATGGATTGGGGATCTTCTTCTTTGGTTGACAATTTAGAGAATTAGACTTAGAGAATCTTCACATAGACTACTCCCAATTTTCTTGTCTTGGGAAATATGGAAATATGGAAATAAGGATATTTTTGAAGATTAGCCTCCCAATGTTATACACAATGACATTAGAGATTTAGGTATGTATAAGAATTATTCTTCTGAGCAGATCTCTAAAAGGCCTACGAATATTAGGGATCCTCCTATCAGTTCCTTTGTTACAGGGTACTTAGATGGCACTGCACAAAATAATAAATGTGGTGTTGGAATGTGTCTGGTTATTAACAAGACGCACACTTTTAACATATGGCTTGGATGCAGAGGTGGAACCAATACCAGATACGAGCTCTTGGCACTCCGAAGATTGGATTTATTTGCTTCGAGTATTGGCATTCCCTCCTTATACATTCATGATGACTTGAAGGTCATAGTTAATTGGGATTACAATAGAGACAAACTTTTGATTCTTTCCATCGACTAATGATGTGACATAACTATATCCCTATTGAACTATTTTCACTCAATTAGTATCACTCATATATTTAGAGAACATAATGTTACTATTTTTGGTCTCTCTAAGAAAGCGGTAGGGTTCCCTGAAGGCCTTATGCATTTTGAAGAACTCATTGAGAATGTGATGGTCAATGTGGGTTTGATGTAAATTTTCTCCTTTTAATAGATTGATGTTATCCTTCTCTACTTTTTGATGGTGTCTTATTTGCCATTGAACCTATATTTTTTGTATGGTTTTATTTGATTCGCTCTGATCTTGAGCATAGATTTTCCGTTTCATTGGGCATAGTTTCGTTGTTGGTTTTGATGTAGTGTTGTGATCTCTATATGAATTATGTTCTCTTTTATTCTACTAAATAACAAGGAACTGTGTTTTTTTGCTTGAAAAAAAATCAATAGCTATTAATTAATCATGGTGTATTAATGTGGTATTAAGAAATCGATTAGGGTTTTGTTGAAAAATATTATATTGTAAAAGAATAAGTATAAGGTTTACTAGTTAAGTGTTTAAAAATGTTAAAGTTATTAGTAAAACTTGAGGAATTTGTTATCACTCGTTAAAGTTTAATTTTAGTAAGTATTTTTCTTGGAATTATGAAGTCATCTTAAAATAGTGATAAACATGTGGTTACACCTTAAAAAAATTATATTAAATAATCTTACAATTCATAATACACATTATTAAAAAAATCGATATCCTTTCACTTAAAATAGTTACCTACAGTGAGATATCTCTCTAAATTAATGGTTGAAAACTCTTTTTGCCTGGTTGGAGGTGGAGGGAGCTCCAAGAACGCTCCAATTCAACGGCTCTCTTCACTCCAAGAAACTTTGGTGTACTCTTTGGACTGGTTTGATCTTGGATGGGTTTCGATGGCGAGATAGGGAGGGCCGATGCACAGATAATGGTTTCCGCCTCCCGATACATCTGGCAGACTTTCACCCAGTGATCAACCACCAAGAGGATGATCATGCAGTCGGTCACTCTCTTGGCATGCTTGAGCGGGACCTTGAGTGCTGTGTTCGTTTCCAGCTACCAGGGTGTTGGGGATGAGATCACCGGCTTTCTGTTCCACGAGAACCCTCGTCTGGTAGTGGATCGTCGTTGCGCCGTCGGGGTTGATCGAAGTCATTGCTTTCCTACGGGGTTCGCCCCATCGCACTGGATTATGCCCGCCACTGGTGGGATTTTGATTGGGCTTCGGCTCCAAGTTCGATGGGCTTCGGCTCCAAGAATCGAGCTCGAGTGCTCCAAGAACAAGATCGGTGCACAATTTTGGTTGGTTCATGTCTGGTGGGTTTTGGCTCCAAGATTCGAGGTCGCGTGTTTCAGCATTTGATTTGGTTCCTGAATGGCTCCTTCCTGATATGTTGATATTGTAGAGAAACCGCCTGCCTTCGCAATTTGATGGCGGCGATGTCTGTGGATATACTTTTGCGTGGCGATCCGTTTTGTGGTCCTTGGGGATCTCTGTGGTGGCGACGGCGTTTTCAGAGGCGGTGGCCTCTGCTATCGGCAGTATGTCTAATTGTAATGATACATTATACTCTTCATGAGGCAGTTTTTTGTTTGTAATGACAACTTATTGTTGGTTCAGATTTTGGAGATTTAAGGTACATTGTGCTCATTTTGAGGTAATTATCTGTTTGTGTATGTAATGACAACTTATAGTTGGTTCAGACTACTGGATATTAAAGGTACATTGTGCTCTTTCATGAGGCAATTATCTGTTTGTAATGTCAACTTTTTAGTTGGGTTTTTTTGGTATAATAGACTTTTAGGACCATCTGCTAAATGTAAATAAAATATTTACAAATTTTTTCTTTGGAAAAACAAAATCTCTCTAAATTAAGAACTCTCTAAATTAAGAACTCTCCCAAACTTGAAAGCAATATTTTAAAATTGCTCCGACAAGGTCAAAAGTTCAACTTTCATAATCCCTTAAAATTATACTCCATAGTCGACCATGAAAAAATAATGAAAAAAATAAGTGGATGATTTTCTACACACTAATAAAAACAATATTTGAAATCCCTAAATTAAATAATATGGACGACCAACTTGTATTCCTAAATAAAATCGTATGGATGTCCCATCTATAATCTATGTTGATGGCCTTTTATTTGGAAATTATATTTAGAAATTTTGAACTTTTATTTACAATACCCAAGTCAATCTCATAACGGTTGTGTTTCTCACCATATTTGCTCCTTCCGTTTTTCATTTATGGGAATTTGTCGTTTTGATTCCTTATATTTTTCATTATAAATACTATTTAATTACTTGGCCATTACATTGTCTTTCCATTCACCAATTCATTATGTTTCTTGTTTTGAAAAGTTCAATAAAGAGCATAATTGTTAGTAAGATTTTTCTATTATTATTCATATTACTTGAAAAGATTAATTATATATTACTTAAAAAAAATTAGTTATTTAATATGATCATGATCTTATTAGTTGGGTATGATTATTAATTCTTTGGATTATGTTAAGCAATATGTTATGACTAAAAAAATTAAAGGTTCCCATAAGCTATGGATACATCCCAACACTAATGTTCTCAGTTTTTAGCTGAGAATTATTGATTATGGGGATATTGGAACCTGGTGAAGGGGCACATCGACCACCTTAACATTGACTAGCCCGATCCCCCCCCCCCCCACTGAACCTAAAGGAAAGGAATAATGCCATGCGGTCTAAATGAGCATCCATCAAATGCTATCAGGATAGTCATTGATTTGGACAACATGGGAGAGATAAGTCCTTTCCAACAAGCCAAATACATCACATATGTCACATCACCTTCATCAATGATTGTACATTTAATGGTATTATTGAAACATTCCCTCTAAACTCAAAAAACCACATGGTAAGGTAAGCGAGGATGGACATCATAAGTCTCAAAATTGATCGTACCAGGTCCATTCAAATCAAGAACTCCTAAATAAGTCAGCAAGGCTTTCCTCTCTGACGAACAAATATGAAGCACTTCGAACGCTAACATCACATAGGGAGTTTGACCCAAATCCTCTACATAGAATAGTGTTGGGTGGATCGAGAATTAGGATTGTGCATCGAGCACCTAAGGACTCCTTTCGGTACGCATGGAATAGCGTCATGTTTTTGAATATGCAAAGGGATCTCCAAAGGACGAGGATCTTTTCCCATGGTTGCTTGCGATGGACCATAATCGTGTGAACGGGTTGCAACCTGTAAAACCAACAACATATTAATTTAACTGTGATCACCATCATGAGATGGAGGGTTTTGAGTCCCACTAGACTCACTTCCTACAGTCGAAGCACTCAAAGTCCTGCTTTGGTTGTGATGAAGGGGACTTGTCAACACAGATAGCCTCTGTGCAATGAACTTCAAGGCTTCATCGTACCTAGGGAACATGTGCATCAGGTGGTTTCCTCATAAAGTTTACAAGGGATTTTGACCTTACATTTAGGATCCTTGTTCCCACCAGGATTGTCACTGTTCTTGTCATTATAAACCTTTTTCTCTATCATTATTCCCACCCCTAGGATTCTTTATTCTCTTTTTATTCCCTCTAGGTTTATGGTTACCCTTTGGGTTCGTCGACTGCACTGAATGCACATATTACGATTGGGTGGAATATGATGTAGACTAATTAATAGACAAATTTTGCAATTGGATTGTCACTTAATCTACATCTTTTGCACTTGCAAAATGAACAATGTCATTAGCATGAGTCATGGGCTTAACCTTGGGGTTAGGATTCAACCTCAATGCGTCACAAGATTGATGTCATAAAGGAGCCTAGACTGAGCATAGATCAAGTGTAGTTGCTGAGCTAAAAAATGGTGTGTTTCTCAATAGCCACTCCATACGTCAAAACATCCTTTACGATAAAAGGAAATAAGGACTTAAGGAATCACTCTAATAGGAATCTAGGTTGAATGTTGGCCTTAATCAATCACTTTCGTTTATGCAACTCTTTAATATGGTCAGAAATGTGAGTAGTGTTGTATTGTTGAAAAGTTGACAAGAATTCTGTACCAGCATTGTAGCGATCCGGTAACTGAAAGTGATTAAGGAAGACCATGACAGAATCATTAAAAGTCTAGTATGTTCCTCTAGGAATCTCTATATGTTGTTTCACGGTGGGACCTATAAGGGTAAATTCAAACAATATTAATCAAACTGAATCATAGTTCAAGGAATTCGAGGAAAACCATAGGTGGAATGTAATGATGTGATCACCGGGATCCTCTCCCTTATTACCTTCAAACTTCAGAATTTATAGAGGAATTTTTAGAGAACGGGGGGCCATGCCAGATCATGACACATTGGGTAGTTCATGAGTTTATACAAGTTAGGAAAATTCAACGTGGCTAGAAAAGGGAGACTACATTGTGACATTTGATTGCGTACCCCCTGGAAAGATTGGTTCTAATGAGGAAGGTTTTGTTAAATTCCATGACCTTGACTAGTTGGATAGTAACCTCCTCCCATGTGACCCATGTACAGGTGCACAAGAATTTACATATGGTTAATTCCTTGAGAACATGGAGAAACATTACCAAAATTAACCATATAATGAACCATATTTCCTCCATACATGTGAGGAGGCTCCTAGCCTACCGATAAAGGGATTCCATATGACAGGGGACCCATACCAAAAGGAACATTCCCTCCTAAGGTCCCACTCTAAGTATGGGAATGATTCATCATAAGAAACACATTTGAAGGAATAGGTGCAATGCACGATGGGACGAAAGATGAGATGTAATTCGCAGGCCCAACGTTCACATATCCACCACCACCACCCCAAAAAGGATTAACACTAGTGTGAGAAAATTATGAAGGGGGTGAACACTATCCAACAAACAAAGTAGGAGGGATATGACCACCTCCGAACTGATATACAGTGTAAGAAGTTGTCATTCCCACTAGTCCAACACTAGGGTTACTACTAGGAACATGGATGGAGGATGGAATACTAGCTCAAACATTCGGCATGCAAAAGTAAAAGCGTTAGTGGTAAAGGGAAGGTCTATGGTTCAGTACCTGTACTCCCTGAGGAAAAGATGGGTATTTGATCTAAATACCATGTGAATTTAAAAGGATTCGTTCCTACATGTTGAGAAGGACTAGCAGTATGCGGATCGGTGTAATTTACACTCCTTGGGATCCATAAGGTGGTCAAGAAAGAATCCCCATGGGATTCTCCTCCCAATGCAAATGACTGGGCTGGAGGGAGATCTAATGTCTCATATTCAATACTCATCCCTAAAAGTCAAAGAAGTCCCCTAAGGGAAAGAGGACTAGTATCACGTCTCAACCTCTTCTAAATAGGTTGTGTAGGATCAAAAGGTGGTAAACCTGTTAAATGATGAGACTAAAAAGGATCTAGAACTTGATCCACGATGATGCTATAAAGTGAGACTCAAGTAATTGCGATCCCTAAGTGAAACTAGCGAACAGAGAGCACACCCCCAAATAAGCTAGGATAAATGCACACTAGCAAGGAATTAGGACCAATGAGATAATGAATGCAACATGTATGTCTCTCTTAGGAGAGACATGATACTCCCATGCACTATAAGAAAAGGTACATGACCAATTATAGTGGCCCTCAATTTCAATGCATAAATTGATTGTGTCATTCGATCCCTACTTGGATATGAAAACCACAAAATAACCTTTGCAATTAACCCCTATGATAAATAGAAAAAACAACTAAGGTCACCTAAATATAACCAATGCTTGGGAAAATAGTCACACGATGGATCCATCATATGGGAAAGGTAAATAAGACTGAATATTGAAAGCACCAAATGCACCTCAAATCCCCCATATACGAATAAGATCCTAGAAATATCTCTAATGCTCAATGGAGGTAGTGGAGGGATATCCCCACCATCAATGATTTTTATGGCTCGTGGTTAACTCATATGTAAGAGGAGCTTCTTGATAACACCAATGATATCAAGGATTTCTCCTCTCCCTGGTCAAACACCTAATTGTTTTTGTTTTATAGTCTTGGAGAAGTTTACTCACACAATCCTATTCCAAGACTATAAAACCTAATCTTGTTGGTCAACCCTATAAAATAAAATCTTTCTATTCAATTTTAAATTAAGCGTTCATTTTATTAGGTTGTGCTTACTCAAGGGATATGGCCATGAAACTAGTGATGTTATGACTCAGCAATAAAAGTAAATATGCACACCTAGAAACATGCCAAGTACTATCTTGTTTTTCAAATGAAAAGATGGTATGCCACTAAATGATATGCAAAAAAATAACTTCCTTTCCTTTCAAATGCAAATGCAGTCTTTCCTAAATGAAATCCTAGACTAATTCAACTCCAATCAAACCGTTGCAATTGATTCTTTTAATGCAAATACAAAGTGCAAATAAACATTCAACAATGAAATTATTTTTTTATTTTCACAATAAATGAATGAAAATGAAAAAGGGAGCCACTAAACTCTCATCCTCTACAATAATTATCAAGACAAAAATCTAGCAAGACACCAAGACTCAATGATTCATGCACTAAAAGAAAAACAAAAGGGGATAAAATGACAAGAACGAATTCTCTAAAAAACTAATAAAAGAGGAGTTTCCAGTCACAATAAAAATAGTAAATAAATAGTATAGGGACCCTAGAAAACTCAACAACACTCACAACCCACCCAAAAATCCCTCAAATCAATATATCAAACAAAAATTGAGGTATACATGGTTGTTAAGAGAACATCAACGTATGTACATGACCTACCAAAGGAAATCTGACGTATATACGTGACTATCAACAATGTCACCCATGTATACATAGAAAATGTGGTAAAAAAGAAATATTAAAGAAGAATCAGTACAAGGAACTGTCAATAAATTACTATACTACCAAATGTGAAACAAAAACATAGAGAAACATAGAGCAATCTAAGCAAAAAATCACCCAAAAACCCCAATGAAAGGATACTTCCCCATCGGAGTCGACAATTCTGTTACAAAGAAAATATTCCTATGGCTTGGAGTAGACCACAATAGATGGTATGATACCATAAATCACATCCATTCTGAAATATGCTAGATAAATTAAATAAGCTAACAACTAAGGGATAGATGTCGCACCTTGACCAAACATTCGAAGGAGACCAACGTTGAGTTCATGATCA
Organism: Pseudotsuga menziesii; assembly: GCA_001517045.1. NCBI lineage: Eukaryota > Viridiplantae > Streptophyta > Pinopsida > Pinales > Pinaceae > Pseudotsuga > Pseudotsuga menziesii. Next base: position 207,762 of record LPNX010876488.1, read on the forward strand.
AATTCTTGTTCTCTACAATTCTTCCTCAACAACAAATATATATCCAAGAATATAAAATATATTAAATGTTAGCATTAAAACTAGAATAATCCATATAAACATGTATAAAGAAAATATACCCATGGATGTAAATATAAACATTTGCACATGAAATTCGGAAAAGAAATGGATATTTCTATTAATGTAAAAATAGAGATAAAATGTGACAACCTCTATCGACAAATCATCGGAACTGAGAAACCAAGTTCCACCACCTAGGCCTCCACCACTTCAATCCTCCATTGCAAGGAAAGATCACAAAGACAATGGAGATCTTGAGAGATGAACATAACAAGTTATATCAACAAGGATAAAGGGATGCAGACTCGAGAATATGGAAATGGGTTAAAAAATTTCTATAGTTTCCTTACTCTTGAATTTTCTTCTCCTCTAATGATTCACAATGGCTCAATATATATCCCTCAAATGGGAAATGGAGGGTCGAATCAGAGTGCTTCCAATCATATGGAAGGTCAAGGATCAAGCTATTCATTACTCGATCAAGAAAATTCCAAATTTATTCTATTTTTGAGCACAAAACATGATGTACATGGGTTGTAATGATGCATGTTGCGTATACACAAGATGCATAGTTGTTGACCTATGTGTGTCTTCAAAAATGTCTTTTCTAGGGTTAAACTGAAGCATGAGGGCTATACTAAGTAACAGGAGTATAATGAGTCTGCATATGCATAAGGGAAGGCCATCAAGGAATGATGCATAAGGTGTGTAAAATCATGCTATATTAGGAGGTGGCCAAGCTTCATGTTCCATATCTCACAGGGATTGATAGTGTGATGTACCATGGCTTGAATTTACTTTCCTTGGACGTTGTAGAGTCCTCCTTCTCGAACTCCAATAACAACAGCAATATCAATGCTTTGGTTCTTCAACCATAATAATTCTTGATTCTTCATGAAAATAACTTGGTACGGGATACCAAGTTATTTTCATGAAGAATCAAGAATTATTATGGTTGAAGAACCAAAGCATTGATATTGCTGTTGTTATTGGAGTTCGAGAAGGAGGACTCTACAACGTCCAAGGAAAGTAAATTCAAGCCATGGTACATCACACTATCAATCCCTGTGAGATATGGAACATGAAGCTTTGCCACCTCCTATTATAGCATGATTTTACACACCTTATGCATCATGCCTTGATGGCCTTCCCTTATGCATATGCAGACTCATTATACTCCTGTTACTTAGTATAGCCCTCATGCTTCAGTTTAACCCTAGAAAAGACATTTTTGAAGACACACATAGGTCAACAACTATGCATCTTGTGTATACGCAACATGCATCATTACAACCCATGTAAATCATGTTTTGTGCTCAAAAATAGAATAAATTTGGAATTTTCTTGATCGAGTAATGAATAGCTTGATCCTTGACCTTCCATATGATTGGAAGCACTCTGATTCGACCCTCCATTTCCCATTTGAGGGATATATATTGAGCCATTGTGAATCATTAGAGGAGAAGAAAATTCAAGAGTAAGGAAACTATAGAAATTTTTTAACCCATTTCCATATTCTCGAGTCTGCATCCCTTTATCCTTGTTGATATAACTTGTTATGTTCATCTCTCAAGATCTCCATTGTCTTTGTGATCTTTCCTTGCAATGGAGGATTGAAGTGGTGGAGGCCTAGGTGGTGGAACTTGGTTTCTCAGTTCCGATGATTTGCCGATAGAGGTTGTCACATTTTATCTCTATTTTTACATTAATAGAAATATCCATTTCTTTTCCGAATTTCATGTGCAAATGTTGAAGCTTGTACCTTGGCATGTGGTTGGATGCACCATTTTCAATAAACCATGTATCTTCACTTGTGATGATAGATCCAAATAGTGATAAGAAAAGGTAATAATCCCTCCTTTTCTCCTTTTCCTCAGGTGATTTCTTCTGGGAGGTTTCTTCTACTGCAGTAAAAGCATGAACCCTTCCTTTCTCATTTTCCTTGAATGACAATCTTGTGCAAAATGTCTTTTCTTTTAACAATAGTAGCACCAAATATTTGATTGACAAACTATTTTTTTGAACTCCTTAGCCTTTGCACAAAAGAAATTCTTTGGAGTGAATGTCTTTCTCCCTTTCTTCATTCTTTCTATGAGGGAAATATTCTCATCTTTGGTGCACACTTTCTTTCTTTGGATGTGCCCCTCTTCTTGAATGAAATCATGCCATTACCTCTCAAAGTTTGGATTCTCTTCTTGATTGCTTACTACAACCAAGAATGTCTCACATGAGGATGGGAGCCTATATATGACGGCTTAAAGAAGGTCATCTTCATCCATCACTACACCAATTCTATAAAGATGATATTTCACCTATGAAATATTGGTGAAGAATGATGTAATAGTCTCATCCCTCTCCATATTTAGGTTCTGTACTTGTTCTTCAAATCCCTCTTTTGAGCCAAGGCCTTCTTCTCATGCAGGTTCGTAAATGTGTCAAAACACTCCTTTGCAATATTTAATGAAGTTATCACGAACATGAGATTGTCCTTAACCGAGCCATATATGATATTCTTATACTTTTCTCAATTATTATTGAATTTTTCTTTCCATACATTGGTTGTAGGCTCCTCTACCACTGAGGTAACAAATGTATCTACGTCATGCTCCTCCAGAATGTTAAACACTCTTGAAGTTGGAAGTACCTTCAAGGTGGTATTCCAATTGAACGAATATAGATTTCATGGATCCAATATTTTTTTGAACTCCTCAATATCATGTAGGATTTAGTTTTCTACACAAAACTAATCTCCCTTGCACCCTATGCTTTGATACCATGCCAATGTTTGAGAGAATTTGGAGATAGTGGAGCTTTAAAACTTTTGTCAATCAATCACTCAACATGAATCTCATAAAAAATAAAACACATAAATCATTCCTCCATATGACAGAAGATATAACTTGAGAAAACCCTCCAAATATAGAGGATGAAAATCCAAGCAATTATTTGAGTTTGATAGATAGATATGTTGAGAATGGTTTACAACACAATGAGCAGATTGTCTGATAATAGAGAAAAACCCAACAATAGAGAATAGAGATCAACTAAACAACTATAATGAACTTGAGAAGCATCTGACACTTTAATAACAAGTCAAAACAAGATCCCATGTAAATAATAGAAAATGGGTTCATCAACGAATGCTCTAGAACCATCAAAACTACGAATTGGATAGAGGAGCATAAAAAATCAGTGCATTGGATTCTCTCCATGCAAACATTAGCACCTTGCCTGCACTAGTACCAAGTCAAGTCCTTGAATTCTTCATAATGCACAAACATGCACCATTCCTTCCAAGGTTAGATTTAAATAAATGTTGTGACTTTAAACTGAACTCAATCTTTAATCAAATGCATGACCACCAGGTTAGGAGGCTAACTTAAGTGTCATAGCGCTTCAAATTTAGTTTTGTCCATGCAAAATACTCAATTTACTATTATTAACTTTTGCATGGATCTCTTTTCTTAACTGATGCATGCTTATTACAACAAGGGATTTAACTGGAGCCTTATCTAATGATTTATTTGTAACTTCGAAATGTATTCACTTATATATCTCATATTGTACCCCGATGTTCCTATCGAGAGAATCAGTTGAGATTAACCCTCCTTGTTGATCGGGGGGGAAAGTCTCCACAGTTGAGGGGAACTAGGGTTATTAGAATCTCCTAGAGATGTCGGCCCTAGTAATTAATTTTAAAGTTGGAAACTAGTATAAATAGAGAGTGAGACTCTCTATTTATCGCATTCACTCACTCAACTAGGGCACATGAATGAGAGAGGAAGTGTTGGCACAAGTGAGAGAGATCAGTTGTCGGAGATCATCTTTATGTTTTCGGGTTTTACTTTTGCTACTGGTGCTCATTATATCTCTAAGGAAGTTGCGGGGTTTTCTCCTTTATGGTTTCCTCGAGGAAAATTATTTGTGTCCCTTGTCTCTTGTGATTATTGTTGTGCATGTTATTCTCTCATATAAGATCCTAAGATCATATTGCTTAAATGATAAAAATCTCACATGGTATCAGAGCTAACTTGAGAAGAAGACAATGTGTAGCCGCAGAAGCTAGGGATTCTTGCTTTTTGGGTCTCTCTTTATAATCCATCAGCAAAAGGATGCTAGGCTAACTTTCCATTGAAGGGTGCATCTTTTTGTCGAAGCATAATTTGATTCCGGGCATTTTTATTTTTTACTGTGGGAAATTAGGGCTTTTTACAGAAGAGGAAATTTTGAGTGAGCCTGGAATAGGATTTATATCCTCCTCAAAATATAAATATAGAGACCAAGGTTGAGATATTTGGTTGGGTAAAACTTCGGGAAAGTCAAACCCTAGTTTGACCCGGGCCTGAAAAACCCTAAAATACTAAAACTGGTAGTTTTGGTACATTCACTATATCTTGGGATTGAAGAAGTCTCAGGGGATGAAATTTTCATATACCGAAGATAAAATCCTTATGTACCCTGTGTAAAACTTTCAGCCTCATATTCACTATATTCTGGAAGATGTTTTTCCTCCAAATCAGAGTTTCAGCCCCTTCTAGGATTCATCCCTAAGCAGGACACCTAGGGATAATTTCTATATATCGAGCTACAAATATCCAAATGAAATTTTGAAATATTTTACATATAGGGCATGGACTGTACTTTATGTGGTAAAAAGTTTAGACCCTGATTATGAAACAATGACACGTGGAAGTCCATACAACTTCGCTATGTTGAACAGTCCTGAAACAAGTCACCTTGGGAAAAATATCATAAGTCCCAATCAGAGAAACGAATTATACTCAAACATATGGTGTTGGAAATATGACAGGTGAGGCTACCTCAGTGCAAAGTTTCAAACACAAGGGAGCAGAAATTTTTGAGATACCATAGAAACAGTATCAGGAATTTCTGCAGAGGAAATTGGAAAACTAGGGCTTCCTGTTCCGGGAGCTTCCCTCCACTATTTTCAGAAAAGGAGTACATTGGACAGATTTCCTTGAGGAGGTTCATATTTATATCTAATCATATTAGAAAAATTCCAAGTTTTGAAAATTAGGGTTTCTCTGACAAACCCTAGATCAGCAAGCTCTGGAACCAGGATGAACACCTCAAATCAGTAAGATCTAATCTTTTTCCATTTACTTTTGAGGTTCTCATTTCAAAATGACTAATTACACTAGCTTGATGACAATATTGGTGAAACTGACAACTTCCAAGCATGGAAGTATAGTATCTCATTGGTTCTTCAAGGAAATTAATTGGACACCTACATAAATATAGAGGTTCTAGTTCCAGAGGGAGATGAGGTTAAAATCATTACACAAAAAGAACATGGTCAAGGCCATGAAGATCATTGCTGATTCAATCAAGGATCACCTTATATCAAAAGTGTCTTCCCTAAAGAAACCTAAAGAGATGTTTGATTCCTTGACCAAGCTATTTGAAGGGAAGAACATAAATGAGAATATTACTTTGAGAAACCAGTTGAAGAATGTGAAGATGTGGAGGATGCAGAAGTTGTGATAACCACCTTGAATGGCCTCCCGAGATCATGGGATTCATTCATTCGAGGAATGTGTGCTATAAGGAAGTGATTACCTTCAGAAGAATCTGGGAAGAGCGCACACAAGAAGAATCTCGACTCATAATAAGAGAAAAGAAGATGGGAACAACTGAAGATATAACTCTCATGACTCAAAGAAGATCCCTCAAGCAATGAGGAATATGAAGAACTCAATTCTTCAAGACTCTCTTATACATCTTAGAATTTGGATAAGAAATGATGTTGTTATGAATGAATAATATGATGAAGGCTAAAGAAGGAGTCTACCCACGAAACAAATAAAGATAAGTATTCAATTGTCATTTCATGATATTGTTTTGTTATGCATTTGTTTATATTCAGTTGATGTGTTATGTATGATAGAATGTTTGCATTAATGAAAATATACTACTAATATGCATGTGATGGGTAAATAGTCCATGGTGTCATACAACTATCCCTTGCTACCTATCTAGAATGAAACTTGTTTACTGACATATTGGATTAGTGCACAATATCAATGTTGTCCTGGTAGAGATGGAAGGCATCTAGAAAGTTTCTGTAAGATATGGATGAATGTTGTATTGGCTAAAATAGTTGCATGATTATATCTTAATGCAAAATAATTTTTTCATTATGAATATACCTTATTAAATTTTTCTACCCATACAACTAATGCATTTGACTTGTAGGAAAGATCACATACAATCACCTACAAGAAAAGAAGGATGAGACTTTTTCTAAAGAATAAGTGGTGACCGTTGGAGAAATAATCCAAGATGAATAATAATATGACGGTAGTTTCAAAGAAAGAAATAGGTCTCAGACATAGTACGATTATGTGACATTGTTGAGTGACATCATTGATGCAAATCCTTCCAGCTATGAAGAAGTAGCCAAGAAGAAAGGGGAGGAGGGTACCAGTTCAAGAAGAATGATGTCTAGGATGCGGTATCGAAACCTGAAGGGAAGAACGTAACGTCTTCCATATGGATCTACATGATCCAGCATGCATTATATGGAAACATTGTGGGATACAAGGAAATATTTGTAGCATGAGGATTCTCATAGAAAGAAGGCATAGACTACAAAGAGACATTTGCAACCACTAGAATTTAAGACACATGACAGGAAGACTCATGTGTGCAAATTAAAGAATGCCTTGTACGAGCTCAGAAGGAAATCATGGGATAAAACATACAAGAATATCTTGAAGGTCACCTAGAGTGATGAATATATTAACCTTTTCTACAAGGTTGAAAATCAAATCCTATAGAGGATGACAAGCTCACAGATAGGTGCGAGAATAATGCTTCCAAGATAGAGGATCTTGGTATCTAGTGAACCCAGATGGATACATAGAGTATTATTAGCAGAGGAATCTACTTGTCACTCTAGTACAGAATGTTTCAATACATAGAGTATGAAAGGCAAAGGGAGAATGATGCTCCACTTCAAAGGGAGTGACTACAGAAGATCCTGAGGTTCGACATGGTACGACAGGATGGACAGTTTACTGATGGATCTAGGCCTTACTAAGAGTAAATCATATTCCAACCTTTACTTCAAGGTTAAAGACAGAAAACCAGTGATGCTCCTGTTATATGTCGATGACTTGTTCCTGACAGAAAAGAGGAACTCATTGAATTTTCAAAAAGGATACTTGCTGCCGAGTTCGATATGAAGGACTTGGATATGATGCACTACTTTCTAAGCATGGATGTGTGGCAGAATGAAAATGGAATATTCCTAGGACAAGGGAAGTATGCAGTAGAGATCCTAAAGAGGTTTAGGATGATGGATTGCAAGGCCATGACCACACCTATGGCATCGAACCTGAATCTATTGAGTGTTGCTTTATCCAAGTCAGTTAATGCCCCAATGTATCATCAGATGATTTTTTCCTTGATTTACCTGACGAATACGAGACTAGATATTTTCTTTTTTGTGAACACATTGAGACATGTTCACCTAATGGTTGAAAATCATGCAGTGAGGTACCTGAAGGGTACAGTTGAGTGTGGGCTCAAGTATTAAGCGAATCAGAAGACTAACTTGTTGATGTAATTGTAACTTTGGAATGTATTCACTTGTATTTCCTATCTATTGTAACCCAATGTTTATTTTGGGATGTTCTTGTGTCATGTCATGACCTGATGTTCCTATTGGGAGGATCTATAATGTAAACAAGTCATGTCAAGTCATTGTGGGTAACCCTCCTATTGTCTAAGGGTTAAAGTCCTCGCAGTTCCAGGGCACTAGGGTTATTAGACTCTCCTAGTAAGGTCGGCCCTAGTAGGGTTTTAGTCATGTCGAGAATTAGTATAAATAGAGAGGTGACCTCTCTATTTATCACACATCTCATACACACTCAGTTGTAGTGCATAGTTGAGGAAGAGAAAGACACTAGGGCAAGAGGAAAGAGCTTACTGCTGTCGAGAGATTGTCTTACTGTTTTTGGGTTTCACTTTGATGTTGATTCTATCTCTGAGGTAGTTGTGGGGTTTTCTCCATTTATGGTTTCCCTGAGGAAAAACACTATGTTCATTGTCTCTTGTGTTTGATTTCTATGCTTGTTTTTCTCTCAATTAAATATCCTAATGATATGCTCGCTTAATGTTTAAAATCTAACATGGTATTAGAGCTAACCTGAGAAGAATACACTGTACAGCTGCGGGAACTAGGGATTCCTATTTTATGGATCTCTCTCCACATATTTTTAGAAAAAGTAGGGTGGAATAACTCTCCTCCCTAGGGCGCATATTTCTGTTGAAGCATAATCCAATTCTGAGGTTTTTCAGTTTTTGACTCGACACTGCTGCCGAAAATTAGGTCTTTTCATAGAAGTGGAATTTTTCAGTGAGCCTAGACCTGGATTGATCTTCTCCCCAAAATCAAAGTTAGGGATCAAATTCAAAGAATTTGGTTGGACAGAACTCTGGAAAAGCAAAACCCTAATCTGCTCCTGAACTAGTACTGTAGGATTTCAGCTTCAAATCCATATCTGACATCTTGACCTGGTAAGATCTAAATCTTTTCTATTTCCATTTGGGGTTCTCAGTTACGATGTCTCATCATACCAAGCTTGATGAAAAGATTGAGGGACATGATAAATTCTGAGCCTAGAAGTATAGGATCTCCCTGGTCCTGGAAGAAAATGAGTTGGACTCCTATATCTAGGAGGAGGTTCTAGTTCTAGAGGGAGATGAGGCCAAGGCCTTACATAAGAAGAAGTTGGTTATGGAAAAGAGGATCATTGCTGATTCTATCAAGGATCACCTCATTCCACAAGTGTCCTCCCTCAAGACACCTAAAGCCATGTTTGATGCCCTAACCAAATTGTTTGAAGGGAAGAACATCAATCGAAAGACGACTCTAAGGAACCAGTTGAATAATGTCAAGATCCAGAATGAGGAGACCATCCAGTCATACTTTACAAGGGTCTCCCAAATCAAAGAACAACTAGAAGCTGTAGATGAAGAAGTGGAGAATGCAGAAATTGTGATGACAACATTGAATGGCCTCCCTAGGTCATGGGATTCTTTCATCCAAGGAATCTATGCTAGAAAGAAGTTGGTCAAGTTCAGTAGACTATGGGAAACATTCTCTCAAGAAGAAGCTCAGATTGTTTCTTGAGAAGAAAAGATGGGAAGTGAAGATCAAGCTCTCACAGTACACTCCAAGAAAGGAAGAAGGGAAAATCATCATTACCAAGGTAAGCATTCTCATCTGAAAAATAACTTTATGAGAAGGGATCCATCCATAATTAGATGTTATACATGCGATGAAATAGGACACTTTGCTAAAAAATGTCCCAAAAATAAGAATGGATCCAAGAAGAAGAAGAAATAAAAAAGAAGACATCATGCTCACACTACCAAGGATGATGATCCTCCCAGGAAGAGAATAAAACAAGAAAGTGAAGATGAATATGTTCTGATCTCCGCTCTCACGGGAACTGTCACTCATGGAAGCAAAGATTGGCTTATTGATAGTGGGGCTTCCAAGCACATGACAGGAATCCTTTAAGAAACTATCCTAACATAATTCACCCCATAAGGTGAAGCTTGGGGATGACTACCAATATCCCATAAAAGGTAGTGGTGAATCCTCCTACCAGGATTGAAGAAGAATCTTCTATCCATATCAGCATTGGATGCAAAAGGTATGAGGGTTGCATTTATAGATGGCCAAGTCATCATGTGGCCAAGAGGAAAGACTATTGATGATGCAATAGTGATTGGAGAACAAGAAGGAGGGTTATACAAGCTGAAGGGCCATCTAGAACAAGTTGTGGTCCACAGTAGAGACAAATGAACTTTAGCACAGAAGGATTGCACATGTGCATTACAGAGCACTGCCACTTGCAAGCAAAGTTGTTGAAGGTATTCCAGAAATTCAAGAAAAACATGAAGGGGTCTGCAAAGGAAAGAATACAAAGAAGACATTTCCAAGTAGCGAGAGCAAGGAAAAAGGAATCTTGGAAATCATCCACTCCAATGTATATGGACCAATGTCATCAAGCTCACTAAGCAGGTATGTATACTATGTTTCTTTCATTGATGACTTTTCGAGGAAGACATGGATTTACTTCATGAAGAACAAAGATGAAGTTTTCAGCAAGTTCAAGGAATTCAAAGCCTTGATCGAGAATCTTATAGAAAAGAAGATCAAGACCTTTCGATCGGATAATGGTGGAGAATTCACATCAAATGAATTCAAATACTTATGCAAAGAATTAGGGATTAAGAGGGATTTGTCCACTCCTTACAATCCACAACAGAATGGGGTTGCAGAAAGGAAAAATAGAACCATCATGGAAGCTATAAGAGAAATGCTTCATGATCAAGATCTTCCTATGCATCTATGGGTAGAAGTAGCCAGAACAACGGTGTATGTACAGAACCGTACTCCACACAGAGTACTTGAAAACAAGAATCCTGAAGAAGCCTTCTCCAGCAAGAAACCAGAAGTCAGCCATCTCAGAATATTCGGTTGTCTGGTGTACATACACATATCAAAAGAAAAGAGAACAAAACTAGATCCTTCAGGAAAGAAGGGTATATTTGTGGGATACTCTAAAAGCTCGAAGGCTTACAAAATATACTTCCCATGATACAAGAATATCGACATCAGCAGGGATGTAACATTTGATGAAGACACAACTTACAAAAAATCTAGGAAGAGACCTGCTGAAGATACTAAAGAAGCAGAAGCACCCAGAATTCATGATACAACCCTGAATGAAGAAATTCAAGAAGAAGATCAAGAATTTGAAGAACCACAAAGACCTGTAGATCCACCTCAGGAGAAGGATCCTCACGAGAGGAAAACTACTTGGGTATGAGAAATTATCCAAGGTGTGGAAAGATATGGGGCTCCAAAAGAGAATCACAGAGAAATAAAGAGAACCAGATATTGTTTCGGATATGTAGCTTTACTATGTGATGTTATCAATAAAGAACCTTCCAACTATGAAGAAGAAGCAGAACGAAAAGAATGGAAGGATGCCATGATCGAAGAGTATCAATCGATCATGAAGAATGATGTTTGGGATGTTGTCCCAAGACCAGAAGGGAAGTCAGTTGTAACTTCCAAATGGATCTACAAGATCAAGCATGTTGCAGACGGTAGCATTGAAAAATATAAGGCGAGATTTGTGGCTCGGGGCTTCTCACAGAAGGAAGGAATAGATTATGAAGAAACCTTTGCTCCTATGGCCAGATACACTTCCATCATAACAGTACTTGCTTTGGCTGCAGTAATGAAATGGAAGATACACCCAATGGATGTCAAGACTGCTTTCTTGAATGGTGTAGTGGAAGACGAAGTGTATGTAGAACAACCACTCGGTTTTGAGACACATGACAGGGAGTCTCATGTGTGCATATTGAAGAAATCCCTGTACAGTTTGAAACAGGCACCCAGGACATGGTACAACAGAATTGACAACTTTCTATCTAGTTTGGGCTTTACCAAGAGTAAAGCAGATTCCAACCTTTACTACAAGGTTGAAGATGGCAACCCAGTGATGCTTCTACTATATGTAGATGATCTATTTGTAACAAGTATGGATGGGTTGATTGCTGATACAAAGAGAAAGCTTGATGCTGAGTTAGAAATGAAGGACTTGGGTATGATGCATTATTTTCTAGGTATGGAGATGTGGTAGAATGCGGATGGAATCTCCCTTGGACAAGGGAAGTATGCAGTAGATATCCTGAAGAGGTTTGGGATGATGGAATGCAAGGCTATGATCACACCTATGGAATCGAACCCGAATCTATTGACTGATGCTTCATCAGAGACGGTTGATGCCACGATGTATCGTCAGATGATTGGGTCCTTGATGTATCTGACGAACACAAGACCAGACATTTGCTTTGCTGTGAACACCTTGACCCAATTCTTGACAGATCTGAGACATGTTCACTTGATTGCTGCAAATCACATTCTGAGGTACCTGAGGGTACAATTGATTATGGGATCAAGTACGAGGTGAATCAGAAGATTAACCTGGAGGGTTATGTTGATTCATATTAGGCAGGCACTGCGATCGATAGGAAAAGCACTTCATGTTGTTGCTTTAGTATGGGATCAGGTGTGATCTCTTGGTTTAGCAGGAAGCAATCCTGTGTGGCACTAAGTACAGTTGAAGCAGAGTATGTCACAGCTTGTTCAACTAGTTGTGAGGAAGTATGGTTGCAGAAGCTACTGTCTGATTTATTTGATCTCCAGATGGATAGATTGGCCAGGCAGTGCCATCGATAGGAAAATCACTTCAGGTTGTTTCTTTAGTATCGGATTAGGTGTGATCTCTTGGTTTAGTAGGAAGCAATCCTATGTGGCACCAAGTATAGCTGAAGTAGAGTATGTCGCAGCTTGCTCAGCTAGTTGTGAGGTAGTATGGCTGCGGAAGCTACTGTCTAATTTATTTGATCTCCAGATGGATGCTACTTGTATACATTGTGACAACGAGAGTTGCGTGAAGTTGGCAGAGAATCCATTGTTCTATGACAAGTTGAAGCATATCGAGATCAAGTATCACTATATCATGGATATGCTGTAGAAGGGAGCAATGAAGATCCAGTATGTTGTGACAGAGGAACAGATAGCTGATGTATTGATGAAGCCATTGGCTAGGGTGAAGTTTGAGTTTTTTAGGGAGAAGCTTGGTGTTCTATAGATTGAGGTTTCCTCCAAGGGAAAGTGATGAGACCCATATCCATTCTAACATGGTGAGAGGATTGGTTCCTTCCATGGTTAGATGTAAGGGCTAAGCCATTCTATCATGGTGAGAGGATTGGTTCCTTCCATGTCAGATATGAGTGCTGAGATACATATCCATTCTAACGAGTAGGTCAAATATAAGGGCTGAGCCATTTTGTCATGGTGAGAGGATTGGTTCCTTCCATGTCAAATATGGGTGCTGGCCATTTTGTCGAGTAGGACATATGTAAGGGCAGTTGCCATTCTCCTGGAGAATGGAGGCACCTGGTCAGTTACCAGGTAGCTCAGTATAGGACTGGGGGCCATTATGATATGACTGTAGGATTGGTTCTTACAGGATCAGATGTGAGTGCACGCCTTTTCGAACATACTTGTTGGATTGGTTCCTCGTATGTGTCGAATGTAAGTGTAGAGCCTTTCTTCAATCATTGGTTGATCAGATATAAGTGTTGAGCCTTTCTTTGATCATTGGTTGATCAGATATAAGTGTTGTGCCTTTCTTTGATCATTGGTTGATCAGATGTAAGTGCAGTGCCTTTATTCAATCATTGGTTGATCATATGTAAGTGCAGGAGCCTTTTGGCATGGAGAATTGGTTCCTCACATGGCCAAGTGTAAGTGCTGGGCCTTTCTTCGATCATTGGTTGATCAGATGTAAGTGCTAGGCCTTTCTGACAGGGTTGTGGGATATGTTACTACATGGTCAAATGTGAGTTTTGGGCATTTCCTTTATGATATGATTATAGGATTAGTTCCTACATGATCAGATGTAAGTGTTGGGCAGGCCATTCTGACTTAAGTGTCAGATATAAGCGCTAAGGAAGACCTACATGGTGGCTAGGCCTACATCCAGCATGAAAAAGGGCTGGCTCTGTAGAACTTCCTATGATGAGAAGAATCATGAGATAGCACCTATGAATTTTCAGTATTGATGATCTAGTAGAGATGATCCAGATCCAGAGATGATGCCCTAGAGATGATCTAGATCGAGTGATAATCCAGATCCAGTGATGATGATCTAGATCCAAAGACGAAGATGACTTGAAGATGACAAAGACTTGAAGATGAATATGACTTGAAGATGCATATGATCAGAAGATCCAGAGAAGAAGACCAGTGATCAAAATTGTGTCGAGAGAATACCTTCCTAGTTAAGAGGGAGTGTTGATGTAATTGTAACTTTGGAATGTATTCACTTGTATTTCTTATCTATTGTAACCCGATGTTTATTCTAGGATTTTCTTGTGGCATGTCATGACCCGATGTTCCTATCGGGAGGATCTATAATGTAAACAAGTCATGTCAAGTCATTGTGGGTAACCCTCCTATTGTCTAAGGGTTAAAGTCCTCGCAGTTCCGGGGCACTAGGTTTATTAGACTTTCCTAGTGAGGTCGACCCTAGTAGGGTTTTAGTCATGTTGATAATTAGTATAAATAGAGAGGCGACCTCTCTATTTATCACACATCTCATACACACTCAGTTGTAGCGCATAACTGAGGAAGAGAAAGACACTGGGGCAAGAGGAAAGAGCTTACTGCTGTCGGGAGATTGTCTTACTATTTTTGGGTTTCACTTTGGTACTGATTCTATCTCTAAGGAAGTTGCGGGGTTTTCTCCATTTATGGTTTCCCCAAGGAAAAACACTCTGTTCATTGTCTCTTGTGTTTGATTGTTGTGCTTGTTGTTCTCTCAATTAAAGATCCTAATGATATGCTAGCTTAATGTTTAAAATATAACATAACCTGGAGGGTTATGTGGATTCGGATTGGGTAGGAAGTGCCATTGATAGGAAGAGAAATTCGAGGCGTTTCTTCAGTATGGGATCAGGTGTGATCTCTTGGTTTGGCAGGATGGAGTCTTCCATGGCACTGAGTAAAACTAACGCAAAATATGTTACCACTTGCAATTTGTGAGGTAGTATGTTTATTTTGAAAGCTACTATTTGATTTGATTGATCTGACTTACATTTTTGTATGACGTAGAGAGGAGCAGTGAAGCTCCAATATGTGATCCATATTGAGATCTCTCTAAAGAGGGAGTTCTAGCATAGCCGATGAGACAGGTTGTCTGAGCATAAAATCCTGGCGAAGCTCATAGGTGGCTCAGACGTAATCAGTCCTATAGGTTGTCCTCATATGTAATTGGTCCTGGTGAAGCTCACAGGTTATCCTTGGATGTAATCTGTCCTGATGTGATTCTATGCTAGAAATGGCCAAAGTGAAGTTTGAGTACTTCAAGGAGAAGCTTGGTGTTCTCCAGATCGAGGTTCCTTCCAAGGGGAAGTGATGAGTTCATGATCCTTTCTGACATGGTGGAAAGATTGGTTCCTCCCATGGTCAGATGTAAGTGCAGTGCCCTTCTAACATGGTAGTAGGATTGGTTCCTCCCATGGTCAGTTGTAAGTGGAGAGCCCTTCTGGGATGGTGGTAGGATTGGTTCCTCCCATGGTTATTTGTAAGTGTAGATCCCTTCCATGGATGGTAGTAGTTTTGTCCTACCATGCCACTGGTTGTAACTGCAGAGCCCTTCCATGGATGGTAGTAGTTGTATCCTACCATGCCACTAGTTGTAAGTGTTGGGCCCTTCCATAGATGATAGTAGGTTTTTCCTATCATGCTGATGGTTGTAAGTGTTGGGCCTTTTCACAGATGATAGTAGGTGTGTCCTATCATGATGGTGAATGTAAGTGCTGGGCATTTCCGACATGGTTCTTGGATGTGTTCCTCCCATGGTCAGATGTAATTGCTAGGAATTTCTGACATGGTGGTGGATGTGTTCCTCCCATGGTCAGATGTGAGTGTTGAGCGTGCATTTTTGAGATGGTGGTGGATGTCTTCCCCCCATGGTTAGATATAAGTGCTAGGCAGGCCTTTCGGACATGTGGTTAGATATAAGTGTTGACGAAAATAAATACCTACATGGAGGCCAGGCCTAAAACCAACATGAAAAAGGGATGTCTCTGTAGAAATTCCTATGACGAGTAGAATTGAGAGATATCACCTTTGATCGAGATAGCAGAAGCAACGATGATGATGATCCAAGGATGATCCAAAATTGATATTGATCTAGTGATGATGATCCATTGATGATCCAGACTTGATGTTGATCCAGTGATGATCCAGACTTGATGTTGATCCAATGATGATCCAGACTTGATGTTGATCCCGTGATGATCTAGACTTGATGTTGATCCAGTGATGATCCAAACTTGATGTTGATCCAGTGATGATCCAAACTTGATGTTGATCCTGTGATGATCCAGAATTGATGTTGATCCAGTGATGATCCAGATGATGTTGATACAGTCATGATCCAATGATGATCCAGCTTTGATGATGATGCAGTGATGATCCAGCTTTGATGATCTAGTGATGATCCAACTTTGATGATGATCGAGAGAAGAAGACTTGTGCTAATGAATTGTGTCAAGAGAATACCTTCTTAGTTAAGAGGGAGTGTCGATGTATCTATAACTTCAGAATGTATTCAATTGTATATCTTATATTATACCCCGATGTTCCTATCGAGAGAATCAGTTGTATTTCATTGTACCCCGATGTTCCTATTTTGAGAGTCATTAATATAATAAAGTCATGTAAAGTCATTGAGTTTAACCCTCCATTTTAAGTCGGGGCAATAGTCCCCACAATTGAGTTGAGATTAACCCTCCTTGTTGATCGGGGGGCAAAGTCCCCACAGTTGAGGGGCACTAGGGTTATTAGAATCTCATAGAGATGTCGGCCCTGGTAAGTAATTATCAAGTCGAAGACTAGTATAAATAGAGAGTGAGACTCTCTATTTGTCACATTCACTCAATAAACTAGGGCGCATGAGTGAGATAGGAAGTGCTGGCACAAGTGAGAGAGATCAGCTATCAAAGATCATCTTTATGTTTTTGGGTTTTACTTTTTCTATTGGTGCTCATTCTATCTCTGAGGAAGTTGCGGGGTTTTCTCCTTTATGGTTTCCTCAAGGAAAATTCTTTTTGTCCCTTGTCTCTTGTGATTGTTGATGTGCATGTTATTCTTTCAGATAAGATCCTAAGATCATATTTCTTAAATGATAAAAATATAACATTATCAATTCAAGTTCACTAGAGGTGTCCTTAGGAGAATTCATTCTCTCTCTATTCTTATCTCTTTATCATTTATCATTTACTGCATGGTCCACATGTGTATACATTTAATTATCTATCATACCATATCATACTTAGAATAATTGTCACATACTTATGATGATATCATATTACCCTAGACCATATAGTCATATGCTAAAGTATAGCACTCTAGAGGTAGCTAATATATAAAGGAGACTTATTGAAATTAGTGACCATGGTTAGTAATACATCACATAGTATCACTACTTTAACACATAAAGAATTTTACCTCAACCTGGAGGTCCACCTCAATGAGTATCCATTCTCTAGATGACTACATGAGGATCATGAATTGATACAACACAATTCTATAGTCTTTGATACATTACAAAACTATAGTCTTTGATACAACTGAATACTTTACAATACATGCATCACCACCTCAACACATATAGATAGTGCTTGATACAACACAATCCCAGAGAATGACTCCACATGTTGTACATTCAACATTAAGAACCCTTTTAGTTTCATCTAGGGAGACAACACTACCATTTGAATCCCCTCCACCTACGAAAAGAAAGATGGAAACTTATTGATAATATTAAGTTGTGCCAAAAACAGGGAGTCCCCAGAATCTTTGAATAGTTTTGAGAATTTTTTAGTAACCCTCATTTAAAAATCTTGTTAATTATTGACCCAATTACTTTCATCATCATGCAAATCTAAAATAACATTCAAGTTTTGTTTGTAGATAACATAAATTTGAAAAAAATTGTATTGTTGTCACCTTGGGATATCCAAATGGCTCAACATTTGAGCCGCCAAGCTCTTTCCTCTTGCTTTAACATATTTTGTTTTCAATTTTCCAACTAAGAAAGCCATAGATTTTCCTGCCTTGATAGGATACCTGAAATATTCAACTCAAAGACCCAATTGATTACAGTGTCAATCTCCATTAATACATGTACAACTCTTTGTTTCTTATCTTTTTCCCAAACTACCACTTTTTGCTTTAAGGATTTAAGGATTTTAACTTACCCACCAACATTTTCATAACATTATATTCATCCTGATCACCAAGGATATGTCAGTTAGATCTAACCAAATTACAAAAGCATTAGTCTTTCAACTACGAATGCTTGAACTTAAAGGGATATTTGTGTAGATAGTAAGAGCCCTCAATTTGAAGATAGATAGGACTATGGTCCAATATAGTTGAATTAATGACCCAAGACCAGTAACAATCCAATTAATTTGCAATGGAGTAAAAAAAAAGAAACCTATCCAATATCTTGTTGATACCCGCATCACCACTACGTCCATTCCTTTAGGTTGGACTAATTTTAGTAGGCATCAAATCAATAACATGGTGTCTCTAGAATAACTGAATAAAGAAATAAAATAGGGAATCCAATAATGATCTATTTTTCCATATTTCAACACCAGATAGAGTGAAATTAAGATCACACAAAAGTATGAGATTAGGAGTATTTAAAAGATAACTAATCCCAACATTGTTCGAGAATGTTTCCCTGTAAGTGTAGTGACCATAAAAGTTAAGAATAGAAAAGGATTGATCAAATCCATTAACCTATCCTTCTAATAGAATACCAAAAAACACATTAAAAGTATGAAATCTAAGAAAAAAGGGGCTCCAACTAGCAAGTAGACCTCTCGAGAGACTAGTAGAATCAATAATGCAATTTTTCCATCCTGAATAGAGTTTTGAAAAAGTATCAATAGAAAAGATAGCAAGAACATGGATTTTTGGAGAAAAAAAATATTCTGTCTAATTGAGTCTAACAAAATCCTAAGATCCCTAACTTTGAAGGCGAGGGGAAACCCCTGATATTAAAGAAAATAACTAATATTAAACACCCCTATTAGTGGGCATCGATGCTCTAAGTGCCTAGGAATTATTAGGTACACTAGGTGAACATTTCAAGGCCGCGGCTTCTTGAAGCCTCGCTAAGAGAGGAACATAAAACCCCTTACTATTACCTACATTAGAATATGAGGGGGCAATGCCATCTTTCATACACTTTTTTTGTTGTTGCGAATTGTCACATTTTGATTCTTGATAGAAGCAATGGGAGAGACATATGAGTTGTTTGATATTTTACTGGAGAATACCTAGAGAGGAGTTTTAAGATAATATTATTTGAAGGAGGGGGGAATATTTTGGTTCAAATTCTACTCAGGAGAAGATCTAGCCGAAATAACCATCCCTTTAGACCTAGGGTTGTGTAAAGGGGGAAAATATGCATGATTATCCAAGATACCCACATTAATTAACGACCCATCCTCAACCACAAGCAGCTTGGAGTAGGTGATATCCTGAGTTTCCTCAGTTCAGAATCCCACTAGAGAGTTCGATGGAAAAAATTGAGTAGCCACAATAGGTTCAGCAAGGATAACAACCACAAGACCACTATCTCCAACTGACATACTCTTATTTAGGATAGACAATGTTTCAACAAATTTAATGAAATGTGGATCAAATTTTGAGAGACCTTCATAAGGAGTAGGGGAGATGCTAAGAGACATACCTTTATCCAAAACCTCAACTGATTGAAGCACTGGCCCAAACCATTGGTATCAGAAACACAACCTCCATCAGGGAAATTGGATCATCCCCCAAATGAGAGAAACCATCGCCATAGATAAGCTTCGGGCACCTATCCTTAAGGTGACTCATGTCCTAATAGTAATGACAACAAAAATATTTTTTAAGATAATCCAAATTCTAGACAAACGTCTTCTTCCCCCATACAATACGAATTTTATCCAGAAGCTCCTGTGAAAGATCCATTTCCACCAAGACTGTTGCCATGCGTTTATCAATAAATAGCATGTATCATATTATCAGTTTTTGGATACAAATCTACCTAATATATTGTCTAGGCCGATAAAACATTCTTAGTCCATATTTGGTAAGGAAAATGAGGTAAGAGAACCCACACGTGTCTCTTGGAAATATTTTCATGCAAGGGGTCAAACCCTAAATGCAATCAATCTAACACTAGGGAGCCATAACCAATAGGGCCACAACCTATCCAAGATATTTTGTGCATCATTATTTTCCAAAAAGAGGAAAACGAGACATCCATTAGACATAATGCTAATGTTGGGGATATAATTGACTAATGGCTTCCAACGTTCCATAGCCCAATCTAGAATCTCATCCTTGTTATATTTCATATATTCAAACCATCCAATCAAGGCCCTAAGGAAAAAAGGCTCCACCCTATACATATTCATGGCGTGACCAAGAACATATTGGTTTTTGTATTCCAGTTCCTTATAAGCCTTGAGTTGGAATCAATTTTTATCCCTAGCACTAAATAAACCCTTACTCTAGTGTCAAGCAACCTATCTGGGAAATGAAACCCCATCAACACACTTCTCATATGCTATGCTATTTCCACAACCCTAAATATCTATGATATCCACCAACAAACTGCCATGTGATCTTCTGTAAGAATCTATCAGAGTTAACACAACACCATGAGAAGAAAGGGAACTAAGGTTAAGTGGAATATAAGATTCAATACCACCTATCAAGGAATTTCTACCATTCCTAGATGACAAACCCATCCCATAGATGAAATCCTAAAAAGCAAAAAAAACTAAAGAAATGTGATAAAGAAAAGAGATAAAAACAACATGGATTAAAAAAAAAGAAAAAAGGAGGAAGGATAACGAAGAAGAGCATTATAGCCAATAGAAAACAAACAAAACCCTAAAAGAGGAGAAGAACCCTAACCAAAAAAACTCGGAAATAACAAACTAGTTCCAACTTTTTGACATAGTTAGTACTAAGTTCGTTCAGTTAAAAAAACAGAGTCCATAACAATCAGTGTCTTGGGACAAGTATCCATCAACCATCCATTAATAATTATTGATTGAGACATAAAGGATGTCATTCCCTTCACTTTATTCTATTATTGATTGAGACATAAAGGATGTCATTCCCTTCACTTTATTCTTCTTTTACAATAGGCCTTCAATATAAATAGCAACATAAATCTTAAAGAGATAATTAAACTCGTTATTTTCTTCTTCTTATCAATGTCCTAAATTCTACCTTGCCCTAGATCTTTAACGTGTATTAATTAAAATTAAATTGTTATGGTTTCATTTATATATATATATAATTTAAAAATTTTATTTTAATTATAGATATCAAGTTTGAAAAAATCTATAATGGTTTGGAACATTTATTTTAATCTAATCATCCATTTTAAATCTTACCATTGGTAATATAAAACCACATTTAGTTTAATAGTTACTTTTGACCTAAATATCACCATTGATAATATAAAATCACATTAAGTTTGATAATAAATTTTTGATGTATACGTAACGTGTATTTAGTATTTGTGGTTGAGATGGTATTAAGCTTATAAACCTAGTCTTTCCTAAGAGTGATAGATGGTATTTCCTCTTTAGGTTTAGTTTGAAACCATGTATATTTTATAGTTTTAAAGATGTTATTGAAATGTGGTCTTGGTGAAGAGTTTTGGGATTTTGCAGGAAATATTATTGGGAATAAGATGTAGTTTGTTTTGTTAATTAAGGTTAATAAATAATGTTATTTCAATGTTGTTTTTTACTTCATTTTGAAGGGAACTCATGTAACTTGGATTTTCATAATAACAAGTTTTTTTTCTTTCTAGAAAAAGAATGGAGTACATTTTATTGTTTGCATTCAACACTATATTATATTAATAATACTTGTACAATATCATTTTTATTAAGATGGAGCAATTGGTTTAAGTTGAGTATTTGTTTACATTCAACACTATATTGTATTTTTAATACTTGTATAATACTATTTCTATTAAGATAGAGCCATTGGTTTAAGTTGAATATTTGTTTGCATTCAATACTATCTTACATTTATAATCTTTTTCCTCAAGAAAAAAAACGCATTCTATTAAAAATAAAATAACACGTTTTTTAGAATTATGATGGGATTACAACAAATATCCAAAGGTTTATGAATGTAGAAGGATATAAATAACCTTCTCATAAAACAAGAAATAGATAAAAAAAACTACATCTAGAAAACCCCTATTTTAGGGCAGCTAGATTATGCATTGATCTAAAAAACAAAAGTTGCTTAAAAAGAGCATAAAAACATAAAAAAGCTAGAGGAAAAAACCAACGGGAGTGAACAATAGTGTCTTTTCTTGTGGAAAAACATCAGTCTAAAATAATGACTCCAAAACCATGGGGCCTCTCTGTGTTCATGTTTCATTGTCTAGAGATGAGCCGGAGGGTCTCCAACTCCTAAGGGATAAACAAACATTGATAGAAGCTCAACATATAACTTCCTTGTAAGAGTGAAACCCACATTGTAGGTTTGGCTTTCCAACTTCAAGACGAGCACCAGCTTAAAAAGTAAATTTGAAAGCATGGAACTAATGAATATGATTGTCATTCTGACAATACATTAATGAAAAAGGTCAAATTGGTGACATGAAGTCCATGATAGTTGGGAAAGAAGGACAATGGAAGGACAAATGACCCATACCTTGGTCATTTGTGGCTTAATAAGGGTATGGAACCCTTCAAGAATGTTATGGTGCATATAAAGGATTGGAGCCCACTCATGGTGGTCAAATGAACCCTTGAATAATGTATTTACACTTCTTCATTGAATCCCATGAAGAGGCATTTTGACCAATCATTAAATGGCACCGTGAAAGAAACTTTGAAAGAGGCAACATGTTGCTAAAAGTTTAATTTTGGAGAAGCCCTCAAATTGTGCAAAATAAAATTAAGGGTGAAAATAATAAAGTCGGCCAACCCTCATGCTTTGCATTAAAAATATATAAAAAGAAAAAAAAACTCTTGCAAGTTGGCTCCATTTAAATAAATTAATTTATCCTTTGACAGGTCAACTCCAAAACCTCATGGGAAACGAGTATAAATAAGAGCCAACATTTTGATTTTTGAGTGGAGATTTCAGATGAGTGTAGGAGTGCTCTGAATTTCGGTTTTACTAAGGAAATTTCATGTGGAAAAGAGCATAGACGTAGCAGCAGATGTCGTGTTTGAATTCTAATAAGTATTAGGTCTTTTCCTTATGAAATTAGGTGGACAGGTGTGTGAGAAAGAGCTCTGAGTTCAGGTGTATACTCTGAGGAAGACACAGAACAGTTAGATAGTTTGTTCAAGCTTTCTTTATTTCTATTCTCTGATTTTCAGGTTAAGTTCTAAGGCAGCCACAAAAGACTTATTGACTTGTGTATTAACTATTTATGCTGGAAACCATATTGTGACACTAGATGGCCGATTTATCTTTGAAGTCATGATCAGACTTTTGGTCATAAACAAAAAATGTGATCACTAAGATCGTGGGTTGAATAGACAGTGGATAGTGTTGACAAAGAAGAGATGAACCTATAGAGATATTGCTGCAGTTAACTCAGGGATGATTCTTGAGTAGCAGAGATAATGATGATGAGTAGACCTTATTGATGTGGCAAAACGAAATGACATGACTATGGACAGACTTGTGACATGAATAGTGACAATACTGATGACATGAGGAGATTCCAGAAGACATAATAATTTGGATTGTGTAGTGAGAAGGATGGTGTGGATAGATCTATGATGAAATAATTATGGGCAAAAAGAGAATGATGTAATTGTGGACAGATTTGTAATGATGTGATTATGGTGTATGTGATGTAATGTGACAAATATGTACTTGTAATACAAGCAGGGTCTTGAATCCCTTTCTTAGTAGGATCTAATAAAAACTAGGCAGGTTCCTCGATAAGGAGATGTCACTCTTTGTTTCAGTAGGTGTTGAATTGCCTCATGGTCACGTCCGCTTGAAATACACAAAGATTACAAATATTATATCTTGTGTCTCTTGTGCAATGTGATGATGATTATGTGTTTAACTTGATGAATGATTAATGATATAGGTTATTGATGAATATTATATTGAATGTGAAATGATGACTTAATTTTGTTTTTTTTACGTTGAAGAAGTTAAAATTGAAATAAGTCCAAGCTCACCGATTCACCCCCCCCCCCCCCCCCCCCCCCCCCTCTCAGTGAGCCATTGTGTCTAACATTTGGTAGCAGACTGGGCCTTTAACATAAGACTAACAAGCTTAAAGGGATTTGGGGACAAAATCATGGAAGCATCAGCAAAGCTCATTGAATTTGAAGTTCCAATTTTGGAGAAGTCTAATTACTTTGGTTGGAGAAATAAAATTAAAGACTACTTGAAAAAAATTGATGTTTGGAAAATTGTGGTGAATCCACATGTCCAGCCGGGCAAGAAGACAAAGACATTTGTTGAGAAATACAAAAAGGTTTCCTTGAAATTTTTTATGTATGGGATATCAAGATCAATTCAAGAAAGTGTAAAATATTACACCTCTACCAAGGATCTCTGGTTCAAGTTGGAAGAAGAATACCAAAAGAAAAAACAATACAAAGAAAAGGAATCAGAAGTCAAGGATGAAAAGCAAGAAGAAAAGGAGTTGCAAGATTCATATACAAGTGAAGGTAAGTACTCTTCAATGGATGATAATTATGAATGTAATGATGATGAATTTTTTCTTACAGAAGATGAAGAAGATGTTTTGTTGAAAGAAAATAATGAATTTACAAGCACATTGTTAAATATTGATCTTATATTCAATCCAAGACTCAAGAATAAAAGTTTGAGGTCATTTGAAAAATGAAAAGAGGAGACAAAAGCTTTGCTAATGAATTTAAAACATAAGAACAAAGACTTGCAAGATAAGCTGCAAGATTAAAATTATTAAATCAAGAAATTGAAGATTGGATTATCAAAAGAGCAAGAAGAGATTGGTCTAGAAGTGATATGGGATAATATTGATCTAAAGATCCAGTTGGAGGAAGCTAAAAGAATAGAATATGTTATGAATCTTTAGTTGGAAGAAAAAGAAAAAGAAAATCAAAGGCTTGAAATGGAAATTTTTGGGCTTAGTAATAAAATTGAGAAGTCAAAAGATCATGTAGTTCAATGAATGTTCAGTCATCCTGGATGAAATTGTAAAGTGTCAAAGGAGTTCCTCTAACAAGTATGGCCTTGGGCTTAAGAAGGAAGAAGACAAATTGAAAGAATTCTCGTGGTCCCCCAGAACTCCTGAAGATGAATACAGCAAGACTGTTGATGCACTTGCACATGCCAACAAAGAAGTTGAAAATTCGAAAGTACCTCACGAAGATACTCCCACTCATAAAATCCATTCATTTTAAAGAAGAAGGACAACTCCAAGATGGAGCAAAACATCAAGGTATGAAAATAGATATAATGGCTATTTTTTTTCTTGCTCTAACTTTGGTCATAAGGCTATGGAATATAGATCCTATGGAAGAAGAATTACTAGAGGACCTAATGAAAAATTTAGGTGTTGGACATGTAATAATCATGGCGACATTGCTGCTAACTGTCATACAATGTGGTGCTACTCGTGTAGTGGTTTTGGTCACAAGGTTCAAGAATGCCCAAGTCAAAGGAGTCAACCTAGGAGGAGCCCATCATATACATCATCAAGGAGAACTAATGAATCATGGAAGAAGTATAATGAAGGAAAAATTGAATATCAGAAGACAAACAATCTAAGCCAAGGACACTCCAAGGTATGGGTAAGAAAAAATATTTTGCTAAATCTAAATGAAGTTGAAGATCAAAGCAGAAAAAATAAAGCCGGCTTCCATATGGAAAGCCAAAATTGAGGTCTTTCAAAGACTTTAAGTACACCTTGAGTTCATAATGTTTGGAGGATGAACTCAAAGGTAAGATAAGGCTTCTCCAAACAGGTCCAAGGATTATGGTTCAATTTTAAACTAACAAAGTTTAATAAGTGATGAAGTTGGCATGTTGATAGGGGCAACAATGTGGCAAAGCAATTTTATGTAGTTGTCATTGATGCAATGAATGTTGAAGCATATGGAAATGATATATGGTTGCACTCATTGTATCATCACATTATTGCATTAAAGTGGAGTTCTTATGGTAATTTAGAAGCCCCTGGAGAGTTCTCTAATATCAAGCTTAAGTCCAGGCCAATCTTGAAGTTGTAGAACAGTGAACTGCAGCAACAATAAGACAATCTCTGAATCTCAATACAATAGTGAAAGTAAATGTGAAGTCATTGGAAATTTATGAAGAAAACACTTCATAACAACTATCCTAAAAGACAAAGGAAGAATTGGAAAGAAGTAATAATGATGACAAGATATGTTATTGATGAATACATAATTGTTGAGCGTGACTTGGAACTCGGAAAATATTTACGCTTGGAAATTAATATATGATTACCTTTTATGAGATGAATGATGGGAATGACTATGGATTAATGAGGATATCTGGTTATTGGTATATAGAAACAGCAGTAGGAATACATGGTCACGTTGAATATTACATAGTTCTAAGTGCTCAACCTGCTATAAAAGAATTGGAGAAGGACAAATCAGATTTGGTAAGGCTAAAATAGACAAGTCGTAGGCAATAGCATCAACATGATAGAAACATCATAAGATTTAGTATATATCAAGTATACTATTTTTTGAGGCACCCAAAAATTACTTGCAAGAAGGACAAAGAATAAAGTTTGGTAGATTTAGCAGTTGAAGAAAATGAAGTAAGATAACATGGTGATGGATGTCTTCAATAAACATTTTCCTTTGGTATTTGATTATATGCCTTATTTTGAACATAGTTGGTTATATCCCAAATCAAAATGAGGAGACTCCTTGATGATTAAATGGCATGAGCAATACATGATCTCATCCATGATAATAAGCAGTACTTTATAAAGACAACCAAAGTTACATAAGGTTTATTTTGAGCTACCAAAAGACTAAGACAACCACAGGTTCCAAGGTTTGATTTTACAGGAATTTTCTCAACATATGTTCCATCCATAAATTCTAAAGTGTGTCCAATAGAATTGAAGCAAACTACAGTGTCAGTCAAATACAAATTGAAAGAAGCGCTCATTCCCTGAAGAAGAAAGCGAAATAGACAAGTTTTGGTGCTTATCCGAGAGGTATGTTTTGAGGAATCAAAGGACATATAAAATCAACCTAAGAGGATAGAAACAACATCAGTTCAAGTTTAAATAATGTCCTACGTAGTTCAGACAGATTTTGAAGAGTAGCAAGATTAAAGTATCATACAAAAATATTGTTCTGAAAACTGATCTGACCTCATATAGAAAGTAGTACTACAACTTAGATACAATAAAGAAAATGAAGCAAGGTGCTGAATATTTTTGAAGTATAATCTCAGCAGTTTACTTGAAAGGGGGAGTACATCTAGATACTTATGTAAAGTAATGGAAGATCAAACTCAACAAACTGTTTCATGAAGTCTAAAGACCCGCAATCAATGATTTAAAGAATAAAGTGGAAGGACTAAATCATTGGATGATGTAGCATAAAAAACAAGAAGAAAATATTTGATGGACAATATGCGTGAAGATGGAAAGTGATGATCTAATGACAACAAACCCAGATCAGGATTTCACATTGAAATTTTTAAAAGATACAATTTTTTTGGGTATTGTGAAGCCCTTAATGGCTACTTGGACCTTTGTCATTAATGTCAAAGGGGGAGAGAAATTGAAGTTTCCATCAATGACAAAGGGGGATATTGATGAATATGATTGTCATTGATGACAATACATTAATAACAAAGGTCAGATTGGTGACATGAAGGCCATGATAGTTTGGGAAAGAAGGACAGTGGAAGGACACATGACCCATACTGTGGTCATTTATGGGTTAATAAGGGTATGGAACCCTTGAAGAAGATTATGGTGCATATAAAGGCTTGGAACCCATTCATGGTGGTCAAATAAACCCTTGAAGAATGTATTTACACTTATTCATTGAAGCCCATGAAAATGAATTTTGACCAATCAATAAATGGCACCATGAAAGAAACTTTGGAAGAGTCATCCTGTTGCTAAAAGTTTAACTTTGGAGAATCCCTCAAATTGTGCAAAATAAACTTAAGGGTGAAAATAATGAATTCGGCCAGCCCTCATGCTTTCCCTTAAAAATCTATAAAAATAAATAAAAACTCTTGCAAGTCAGCTCCATTTAAATAAATTAATTTATCCTTTGACAATTTGGCTCCAAAACCTGATGGGAAATGAGTATAAATAAGAGCCAATGTTTTGATTTTTGAGTTGAGATTTTGGATGAGTGTAGGATTGCTCTGAATTTCGATTTTACTTAGGAAATTTCGTGTGGAAAGAGCAGAGACAAAGAAAAAAATATAGTGTTTGAAGTCTGATAAGTATTAGGTCTTTTCGTTATGAAATCAGGTGGAAAGGTGTGTGAGAAAGAGCTCTATGTTCGGGTGTATACTCTGAGGAAGACACAGAATAGTTAGAGAGTCTGTTCAAGCTTTCTTTATTTATCTTCTCTAATTTTTGAGTTAAGTTCTGAAGCAGCCATAGAAGACTTACAGACTTGTGCATTAACTATTTATGCTGGAAACCATATTGTGATACTAGATGGACGATTTATCATTGAATTCATGATCATACTTTAGGGCATAAAAAAATGTGATGACTGAGGTAGTGGGCTAAATAGACAGTGGACAATGTTGAAAAATCATAGATGAACTTGTTGAGATATTGTTGCAGTTAACTCAAGGATGATTCTTGAGTAGCAGAGATAATGATGATGAGCAGACCTTATTGATGTGGTAGAACTATTTGACAAACGACATGACTATGGATACAATGGTGACATGAATAGTGACAAGACTGATGACATGAGGAGATTCTAGAAGACATGATCATTTGTATTGTGCAGTGAGAAGGATGATGTGGATAGATCTATGATGAAATATTTATGGGAAGAATGAGAATAATGTAATTGTGGACAAAGTTGTAATGATGTGATGATGGTGTATGTGATGTAATGTGAGAAATATGTACTTGTAATACAAGCAGGTTCTTGTATCCATTTCCTAGTAGGATCTAACAAAAACTAGGAAGGGTCCTCGATAAGGAGTTGTTGGTGCTCTTTGTTTCAGTAGGTGTTGAATTGCCTCACGGTTGCATCCAATTGAAACACAAAAAGATTAGAAATATTATATCTTGTGTCTCTTATGCAATGTGATGATGATTATGTGTTTAAATTGATTAATGATTAATTATATGGGTTATTGATGAATATTATATTGAATGTGAAATGATGACTTAAGTTTTTTTTTTAGTTTGAAGAAGTTAAAATTGAAGTAAGTCCAAGCTCACTGATTCATCGCCCCCGTCTTGGTGAGCCATTGTGTCTAATAGGAATGACCAACAATGGAAACATCTTACCATGCCAATATATGTCACTACCACTCTTCATTGCCACAACCCCTCCTTTGAACTCGTCTCTGCCACTGTAGTTGAGCCAGAGCTTTGTTGTACACCATGGTATTTTTTAAGGAGTCTAACAGTATACTTAAGTATAATATTATAGGATATTATTTTGGATGGAAAAGTCATGTATATAGATAGGTAGGAGAATATTAAATCTGAAATATATAATTTACTACTAAAACTTGGAAGTTTTGGCAAATATTATGATAAAAAACCATATTTTATGTAAATATAGGCAATATTAGAGACTAAAAATGACCAAATAACGAATTTTTTTTGAAGGACCAAAAAATAGACATTGCCGATATTCCCCCCCCCCTAAATTTTCTCTATTATACATGTAATTGCACAAGGAGCTACCCCAATTCCACATGAAAATAACTTTAGTTATGTCCCTCCGTGACCAGATCCATAAGCCACTCGAGGTAAAGGGGAGTGTGACTAGGAAAGGAACTGTGGATGCTTGGTTCAAGATATAAATGGACTCTCAAAACTAAAAATATGCAAAGTGGCTAAGTTGAACATGAACTAAACAAGGTTATTTTATTATTTTTATTTTTATTTTTATTATGAAAATTTTAAGGGAGGAGTCTATCCCATGTGCTAATTTTTGATAATTTTTTTCCATTTTTTTTCTAAAATGATTTGCCCAAATTCTTTGGAATAAGATGTTGGAGTTTGTACAACTTCATAATTTATTCTTAATGTACTTGTATTATATTTCCTTGTACCTACAAGAGATATTATACTGATGTAATTACTCATGTAAACCTTAGAAAGAATCAATGTAAACCTTGGGGAAAGTATACACATGAAAAGAATAAAAATAAAATTATTTTTATATTTCCCTAAGGTATGTTGGCCCCAATAAGTTAGTCAAGTCGACCCCAATAAATGAATAGGAATCACCTCTCCGCATTCATTCATTCACACACATCAAGTTCACTCTAGGAGAAAAGGTGTGCTACTATAGTCAGAAGGAGTGTTTTCTTGGGTTGTATCTTAGAGAGATTATTTATCTCTCTTTATTCTTCTCTCTTCTCTCAGAAGCTATAATCTCTATATGAAGGTTTGGTGAGTTTTTCCCAATTGGGTTTCCCAGGATAAATTCTCGTGTTCTTTGTTTTTGTGCTTTGTCTTTCTTCTAGAGATCCTATTATTTATTTGCAATTAAGTTATACTGGTATAATCTTGTAAAAAATAGCATGGTATTAGAGCAGTTCTAGAAGAGGCCATCTCCAGAATATAGGTTTTGACCTTCCAAGGTCTCCCCTCATCTCTTTAGCAGAAAAAGAACTTTGGAAACTTCACTCAAGGGAGGCACATCTGTTGGTGAAAGAAAGAACAAATTACGAGAAGTTTCATTTTTTACCTAATCCCTCTACTACAAAAACTAAAGTTTCATGTTTTGCACTAATCAGGACACGATTTTGGCTCAGCCCCATTTTTCCTTAACTCGCCTTAATAAGGCTCATCTATATGTGAGGTTAGTGTCTTTAAATTCAAAAGTTTATTTTTGACCTAACTCATGCTAGGGTTTCTAGTTCAGATTTACAGACAAGATGATTGGTATGAAGGTTGAATATCATCTTGATGGGGATACAAAGTTCATATCCTAGAATCCTAAGTTTCTTCTCATCCTAGAAGAAAATAATCTCTTGAATTTTTTCTATGATAAATTTCCAGAACGAGAAGTGGAAGAAGAAACATCTCAATGGAGGAAGTGTGATGCAAAAGCAAGAAGGATTTCGGTGGACTCATTCAAAGATCACTTGGTTCCAAAAATATCAAAAAAGAAGATAATGAGGAATATGTTCAATATCTTGAATAATTTATTTGAACACAGTAGAATCAATGTGACTCTCACATTGAGGAACCAATTGTCAAATATAAAGAGGATTAAGTTTGAATCAATTTCCCAATATTTCATGAGGATCACCAAACTTCAGGACAAGCTAAGTTCTAGTGGAGATAACATTGAATAAAATTATCTTGTCATGACAACTCTAAATGGTATTCCACCATTTTGTTATTCCTTCATCCAAACCATAAGTGGTCGAACCAATATTCCCAAATTTGACAGTTTATGGGTAGACTACACTCATGAAGATACCAAAATTGTAGAAAGAAAAAGACTCCATGGTACTCAAGTTGAGGAAAATAAATCCTTCATTAATAATGACAAAAAAGGAAAGGTAAAAGGAAGGATTTCTCACAAACATAAGCACCAATATAGGAGACCAAGCTTTTGTCCATATCAGAGGGAAAATAATAAGGATTTATCACAAATCCAATGCCAAAGGTGCAAGAAATATGGTCAGTATGCAAACAAGTGATTTAGTGCAAATAACAAGAAGCATGAATTTCATAATCAAAAGAAACAAAGAAATTATGAACATACATAATTCTTCTTCATATCATCATTATCAACTACTATTCCCACCACTAGTGATACATGGATTATATATAGTGTCTCTTCTAAGCAAATTATTGGTTATAAAGTGAACCTTTCATAAATTGTTGAGAAAGAATCCTATATCCATGTTTTACTTGGAGATGATGCCAACTACACTATGAAAGGATTTTGATCTAACTCTCTTCTATTGGAATCCAATGACTTACTACATTTGAATGATGTGTTGTATGTACCTAGTATGAAAATAAACATTGTCTCCATATATGTTGTTGGCATGTTTTTTGTCTAGATCCTTGTTCACCAACAAATCCCTAAATATCATCGCAACAGAGGAGAACTCTTTTTAGCAACATCAACTATGCAGATGAAGTCTCACCCAAGAAATCTTATGGGAACTTCCAAAACCAGGTTTCTGCAGTTAGTGAGGAGGATTTCCTTATCATACTCTTATTTGATCACTTGACCGAAGCCCAAGAATTACACTCCTATTCTAATATATTCATTCAATACAATAACCTTAATACTTGTCGACATATATAATAGAATATAATATAAATCATTAACACATATTAACTAACATTCCATACGATAATATGAACAAATGTGCGACACATATATAAGTTCTTTCACAACAGATTATGCTCAACATAATTAGATCAACTCATTCACAACAAATATGCATTCAACAGAAACACAAATATTAGAGACACATAGAGACAAGCTATAACATGGAAACCCATAGGGCAAAAATCACAAAGTTTCTCTTCATCTAGCGTAAGAAATGGTTTGGAAACTTTGGTCTGTGCACTCAACTTGCAAACTCTTCTTTGGATCTTCTTTACAATTCATACATTCTTCTCTTATCTCATGCTCTCTGGTTTTGGTCTATTTACCTCCTCTCCTCTCTAAATGGTCTCTAATGATCAACCCACACATATCTTGGATCGATGCTTTTATAAGATTTTCCACTTTTACACTTCTTGATTTCAACTGTTGATTGAATCTAAATTGTCAGTTGAAATACTGTCTTTTTTATTTTGATACATATATTTAAATCTAAAAATAGGCACTATCGTCCCAAATTACAATCATGTTTTATTACCAAAATAAATATTTTAGTCTAACTAACTCTTTACCAAAATTAATTCTAACTCTGTTTTCCAACTTGCTTTATTCCTCTTCCGTCGCAACTCTTTCCGCCATAGATTTTACTCATCTTGCATCTGAATTATTCATCTTTCCAATCATTATTCTATCTAACTTTTCCTAGGGTAAACCGGACCCCAACACTCACGTGTGGATCGTCCTGAGCCACATCAGTATGAAATCTCTATTAGTGTGACCTTGCTATGAAAATCATGAAAGATTTTCACAACTTGTTCGGTTTTCTGTCGCACTTCTTTCTGCAATGTCTTCAATTTTTCTACAAGTTCAAAACTGACGTGTTTTGAAGTTTTAATATCTGTCGAAGCCAAATCTTGTTGCACTTTTGCATATATAGATTGAATAATACATGTTACCTTTTCTTCTTCTTCCTGTAATTATGTGACCCTGTCCGTTGTTTTTTGCTGTTGGGTTCCCAGTTTTGTTACTTGCTGCTATAATTTATTCATGTCAGCAGCCTTGGCCATTTTCTCCATTGTCAACAATTTCTTTAGGTCATTCTTAAACTTGTTAAATTCTTCCTCCACATTATTCAACTTCTCTGTAACCTGTTCTGGGTCTTCGTCATCGATCAAGGCTTCCCACGACTAAGAAAATTGTTCTACTACTTCAGTAGAGAGTACTTCTACCTCTTCCATCCTTTGCACAACCGTTAGTGGTTGCATTTTTTTCTCTTCCAATACCTCTGGCAATGTATTGGGCTTCATTTTGCATTCCAACTCCACAGATTTCTTGCGAATATTCTCAACAACTTCACCTAGGCAGAATACTTTCTCTTCTGCAAACATTTCTGGCATGATACCTTCATCCATGAAGTTGCTAGAAATTAGTGTGATAGCTACTTCCAGTTGCTACATGTCATCCTTCCAGGTCTTATATTTATTCTCAATCTCCTCGATTGTCTGTTTGAGAGATGAAATAGTTTTCTTTGATGTTTTGAGCTTTCCATATATTTCTCGTTTCCTTTATTTCATTTCTTCGATTGTATCTTGTTGAATATCATGTAATTGATACATGGGAAGTACATAAAAATTAACAGTGACATGGCCATTAGCCAATATCCTTGACCATGATATTGAGTTTTGGTTTTCCCAAGTCAATTGCTTGACCAACTACTTGAGTCATTGTCTGATCGGTCATTGATGGTGTTTCGGCATGTCACTCTTCATATGGGCTAGCTTGGTCATGTGACAGAGTCGACTACGATGTTTGTTAGACCATTGTTCTTACTTCGTTTACTGCAGTACAAATCATTTGTAGTAAATCATTAATTTTTCCTACTAGTTCAGTCTACCTTTCGTCCATTTTCTTACAGCTTTCCTTGGCTAATTCCTCCATTCATTTGGATATAAAGGTATAATCATAATTTGTAAGACTAATGATCCTAGTGATCTGTCATTCTTCCTCTTATTTTGACTTGTCTCATAATTTTTTCTTTTATCCCCAAACTCTAAATCTGTTGGCGTTCACTAGTACAAAATGAGGAATTAGCTACTAGGTGACTAAAAATTCTAGTCACCACAGGTTTTCCAAGTGATTTACTACTAAATATGAGCAATTTTGATTGACTCAACTATAAATGACTAATTTAGTCACCAGTTAACAAATATGACTAGATAATAAGTGACAGAGTTAAAAATGACTAAAATAAATGACTAATTTAGTCACGACATAAAAAATGACTAGCTAGAAGAATATGAATTAGTCATTTATGTTAGTCATTTTTAATTGTGTCATGGAAAATTGCAAATTTGGCAATGAAGTGTAATTTTTGTAAGTTGTCTACCTTCTATTAGTAATATTAGTGCCATGCACCTCGATCTTCATAGATCCAACAAAGCAATTGCATGAACTTTTAGCCTTATGGGGGCTTTTATGGTTCGCAAAAAAAAGAAAAATTCTCTAACTTTCTATTTTTGGCGAATCAAAGGTCATGATAATTGATTGGGCTAGAGGTCTCACCAAGTTGTAGTCACTGAGTTATATATGATTGTTGGTTGAAAAGGATTGGGATCCTAAAGAATTGTTTTCTTTCTTTATCCTTCAGGCACCTGTACAGGGAGTTCAATTTTGACGCAGACCTACTGTGTTGAATACTTAGGCTAAGAGGACTAGATTTACAAGTAATTTGTCTGAATCTAAGAAGATGCTTGAAGACACATCTAAGAAGAGTAAATGGAATTGGAATTCAGGAAATTCTAAACATGGTGATGAGATTGGTGTCGGTGGATAGAAATTGAAACTGACAAATATTGGTATTGAGCTTCACGTTGGGTCTCCACTGCCTTCAGAATGGCATCATTAATGTTTAGACCTTCAGGTTTGTTCTGTGTTTTTCTTGATTATCTATTGTGTTTTTTTTCTATTCATGTTTTTTTTCTTTGTTGTGGATTTGGTGGAGATGAAATGGCTAGATCATAATTCCCTTACAGTAACAGAGGAATGCTACACCTGTAGATGTACTATAATAGGCCATAAGGATAAAATCTATTATTGGATATCCTGTGATTTTCACAAGTTGCAGGCCCAAAAATAGGTCATCCCTGCCCAGGTTCATAATAATATTGCTATGTTTATAGATAAAACTCAAGAACTAGCAATTCAACGGTTGGTAGACCAAAAATGTTGTGTACAGGATTTCAGACTAAAGGTTATAATATCTAAGAATTTCCTCGCTTCAAGGTTCATGGGAGGGACCTGGACTCTTTACTTTCCCTACGGGACCCCTTCCAGAAACACTTACGAGAGGAGTTGTGCAAGTCTTTACCTGTTGTTGCACCTCTTTTTTTGTAGTAAAGTATAATGCTTTCCCAAATACTAAAACTGCGTAATCTGCTTAATATTGTTATATTTGTAAGATTCATGAGCAGCCCCCATGAATTGTAAGACTCATTGATTAACTTTGGGGATTACAAAAATCTCATACGGAAATAAGCCTTCCATTACTCGAAGAATCCAACCTTTTAACAGACTAATTCAGAATATATACAAAAGGAGAAGGAAACTAAATATAGAATTAGAAAGTTAATTCCTAAATTTATGCTAACAATCTGATAGCTTCACAAGATATCCTAAATGAATTCACCTGCATTATATCCTATTTCTAACTTAACTCTTCCATTGCAGCAAATCTAACTCGATTCTTTCCAGAACTAGTTCACTAAATTGATTACCACTAACCTAAACATATGGAGAATATTCAATTAAGGGAAACCCACTCCCTTTTGTAAAATTTAGAATCTTAATTTTTGAATGGCCACGTAGCAATTTAAGAATGATTCCCTTGCATCATTTATCCTTAGTAAAAGATCAAGATTAACCTTGGTAAGAAACATTACAACTTTGGGATAAGAGAGGCCTGTAGTGCTTTGGAGCATATAAACCCAATATTCATTGTTCATTTAACCTAGTCCACATAGTAAAACAAAAAATATAAAAAAAAAACAATTTTTTTTATATAATAAAATAATTATAAAAAAAAACAAATCTTTATAACTTATATAAAGAAATAAAAAAATAAAACAAACCAAACCACTATAAACATAATTTATGAAAACAAAAAATACATATATATATACCTAAAAAACGGAAAAAAAAAACCATTATCCAAATTAAATAAAAAAAATAAAAATATATATATGAAAACACACAAATTTTATTTTCATGGTAGGTCAAACGGTCTTGACCCAACCTCTACAACAGCAATGGCATTCTGATTTTCCTTACCATCCTTCAATTCCAACAATTTAGATTGCTGCTCAACCTGCTACTTCTTGTCAAATAGCCTAACCGTTCGCGCCAAACATTGGAGGGTTTGGTGTGTTTTGGATATGGATATTGGTCATACCCATTGAGGATTTTGGGATAGATATTAACCACGGTTGATTTCATAATTTCTCTATTTAATTTCCATAGCTTCCATGCATAAAGCAGCATTGGAGAGATCTGGAGACTTTTGAAGAGGCGGGCCGTGAATTCTACACCTCTGGCGTCAACACCACCTTCTTTGCTTACAAAATCCCTGGTAAGTACTATGAATTGATAAATTTTTATTGAATGTTGGATAAAAACCCTATCCGGCCCCTCACCAGAGAGTTTCCATCCATCATGATTTTGGAGAATTAAATTTTTAGTGAGTAAATTTTAGGAGTAAATTATTTTTAATGAGTAAATTTTTAGTACTATAAAATTTCGCAAAACATCTTTGCCTCTTATCGCCAGTGGAAGGTAAAGGGTTTGGATAGTCAGCAACCTAAAAAAAAGGGTGAATACTACTGTGACTTTGTACGGGTTGTAAGGAGAAAGTAAATGTTTCCCCCAAGCTCGTCAAAGTAAATATACTAGCGAGTCACTCTTCTCTTGGAATCTCAATATTAAAGGGATGGGTAGGCTTAATGGAGGGTATGGCAAGGTGAATATCTCCTTAGTGAGTAGGTCCCTAAAAGATTCTGAGCATACTTAATGTAGGAGCGAAGTCTAGTGGATAAAAAACTCTTTCTGGCCTAACTAGAGTTTTGAGTCCCTTAAGTGTACCATTAACAAATAGTAGACCATCATTTGTCATGGAATTGTTATGTCCCCATTACAGTCTTCAGTGCTGGTCATGGCTGCGTCAACTAGGATTCAGCATTTGAATTGATTCAATGCAAAAATCTACCTCTGGAGTGACTCCCACTCCAAAATTCTCAGGGTTTCTATGCAGATCTGACGTGGGGAGTCACTTTGTATTTGTTTCCCAAAATTTTGTTTTGTGCAAAATATTAAAATAACCCTCTGATGAAGAGCGGAATAAACCCTTGGCTCATGAACAGGGACCTTCCTAGAGTAATTAGACCCCCTATATTCAAACACCTTTTGTTTCTCCAAGGGACCCTTACTATAGTCCACTAGTTGAACATCCTCTGCTTCTATTCCTAGGGTTTCTGTAGATGACAGTTTTCATCACCATATATATATATATATATATCATCCTCTGCTTCTATCCCTAGGGTTTCTATAGATGACATTTTTCATCACCATATATAGACATCTCAAATTCTAGTTCCATTAAGTTAGCAAACTCACAACTTAACTTATCATCATTACAACAAAAAATGATATCGTCTACACAGACAATGATAACTAGAATCCCACTCTTCTCTGTTTTCAAAAATATATTTATATTTGCAATGCATCTTTTGAAACCTTGTTGAAAGAGATACTCATCTAAGAGTTCATACCAAGCCCTTGGGGCTTGTTTTAACCCATAAAGATAATTTTTTAGACTCCAAACATTGTTTTCCTTTCCATGCAACTTGAAACCATCGGGTTGTTTAGTGCATACTTCTTCATGTAAATCTCTTTTCAAGAAAGTGGATTTCACATCCATCTAATAATATAGCTTGAAATTTTTGAGGCATGAGTAAGAAAATAACATATATTGTTGTTCCATCCCATTATTGCATCCAAACCTGCCTTCACATGTGACCCATCCTAGACCTACCAAAGCAGGTGAGTGCCAATGATTGGAAAGGCCTGTGATCAAGGCTTTCCAATTATTTGAAGCATGTTTGTGAATATCGACAGAGTTGTGGATCCAATCTAGGAATTTTAGGGTCCAAGTACTTCTGAACCTAAATTCTCTTCCATAGACCCTCCTTGGACATCAATTTCTAAATTTTTTTAGCTGTCAGTGCATGTGACCAAAAGTGAATAACTGCTTATGATCCCAAACACCCTCATTCTTTGATTTTGAGATCAGTTGCCATCTTTCTAATGGAAACTAATATTTTCAGATTTGCCTCTCTAAAGAAAATCATAACAAATCTTTCTAATGTTTTCCAAACCAGCTTGAAGAATGTGGGCTAGGAAGAACCAACACACTGGGATTACTTCTAAAAAAGATTTGACAAGTATCAACTTTCATCCCCTGGACAACCATATATGAAACCATAAGTGGATTCTTCTTTCTATTTTGTTTTCCAACCATCCCTAATATTTTATGCCATAACCATTTGGTTTTAATATAAATCTATGTATTTTAGACCTTCCTGCAGGATCCACAGATCTGAATTGGAATAGATGGATCAACCTTTTAGACATGTTGTCACATACCCCAATTTTGTAAAATAATGTTAATTTTTTTAATTATATTTCCTAAGACATTATGCTAAATTTAATGCTAAGTAGGAACTGATGACTCAGCAGAGTCAAAAGAAGTGGAATGTAATTCTGAATATTTTATTATTAATAAATAAAAAGTGGAGACAACAGCATGGGAGAGCTGTTAATAAGAGGTTACTGGTCAAACTGGTGGAAGGAACTAGGTGGAGGGAAAAAGACAAGTGGCAGCATCCTCAAACACTTCCTATGTTGCAGGTGGAAACTTCCCTACATTTGGGGTCATGATCCCCCAAGAAAGTGGGATCAGAGCAAGTGGCTCAATAAATGACAACTAACCCAAAAAGACCTAGGCAATCTTTTAAAAAGTACCCAATGAATAGAGCTGAAGCTGCTCAGATTTTTTCCAGAGAAGAATCATTCAGGAGGAATGCTATTCAGGAAATTCATTGGGGAAAAAGGGGAAAATAGTAAGGAATGTGTTCGGAGAGGAATTCTACAGTAACTTGGTCTGTTACAGCTTGTAAGCTAGGAGAACTTACTGATAAGTTCAGGATTGGTACTAAGTATGAAGAGTGGTACTTGATTATTGCTGCACCTAGTTCCAGCCAGGGAGACTAGAGAAAGCTCAAGGGTCCTGAGGAGTCACTGTTTGAGCGCTCTCCAGGAGTTGGTAGGGAGGAACGGCCTCCCATTGCTGTTGTTGTCCAAGTTTAAAAACAGGTTCTGTTCTCTAACAGTCTTTATTTTAATAACTGTGTATGATTAAAAGTTATGTTTGTAGCTTATGATGTAAGAATTAGATGGTTAGTAATGAAATTGGTTGTAGTTTCTATAGTAATAGAGTTTCTGATGGAAAACAAAACCCCTCCTGCGTTTTTCCTCACCTGGAGTGACCAGACCGTACTCTAGCGTAGGGGTGAAATTATAAGCAAGGATATGATGATGAAAATATAAAATAGAATGTTGATGGAATTATAGAGTATTTTCTTCTTTGTATGGTTTTCAGAAGAACTATCTTTCGTATCAAGAGTAGTATTAACTTGTTTTTGAAAACTGTCAAATATTTTAGAAACAGAGAAATAAATTGTTTTGTTTATAAATAGTAGTCTGTATAAGTAGAGAAAACAGTTCTTGATACTATAGTTACTTTCAGTAACCTTAATTGCTTATTTGAATATCAAAGAAGAGTATAATAGTTAAATAGAGAGGATTAAGTTGGATAAAGATGTTTTATAGCCTACTTCTTTACATTTTAACTACTGCAAGTATAATATTCAAATTGAACGAAGAATAGTTAGAATCTCTATCTACTTCTACAGGTATTTTAGTATTAGCAGAATTTACTTTTGAAAAG
This sequence comes from Pseudotsuga menziesii, assembly GCA_001517045.1. Classification (NCBI taxonomy): domain Eukaryota; kingdom Viridiplantae; phylum Streptophyta; class Pinopsida; order Pinales; family Pinaceae; genus Pseudotsuga; species Pseudotsuga menziesii. The sequence goes on from LPNX010876488.1 coordinate 248,101, forward strand.
TAACATATGTTATTCATTTATTTCTATTCTACTTAGTTAAGTTTAAATAAAAACATATAACTACTAACCTATACCATTTAAGATATTAACAGTGTAGAACATGGTTAGTTCTTTTACATTCTTTTCTTTATAAACATTGAAATTGGAACATAAAACTAGATATTATAGAATACAGAAAGTATTTCTACAAAACATTTAATACAATAAGTATAAGAACCTGATAACAACAGGCTAGCAACAGGCTGCTTTATTCTATGAGTATAAATAAACAGGAACAAATTACTATTTCCCTATATACTTACAAAAGGAATTAAGTATAAATAACAATAAAAGTAATAGTACTCCAGTTAGGATAATATCGTTATATTCATAAATAATAATTACTATCTTATTATTTACTCTATTAAGATAGTATTTTTAGGTAATTACAGTAAGGCCTTAACTCATTATTGTAAACCAGAAACATAATATAAATTTTGTACTGGAGATTTACTGACAGTTACATAATAATTTTTCTTAAAAAAAAAAAAATTGCATCCATCTATTATATTCTGAACGGGAATAGTTCTAAGAATTTACTTTTTTGTTAATAATAAAGTAAATCAATACTTAAACATTGTACAGGAAACCTTAGCATTTAATTATAAAATACTACAGGTAAAAATCAAGTATATTATCATGCAGGATATAATCAACAGTGTAGAATGCTCGACATTATCGAGTTTAACAAGTATTGTAAAACTTAACTAATAACCCCACAATTTACAAAAGAGTATTATAAATTAATAGTGATTTTAAAAAGAAGAGGTTGTATGTATTTCTTTTACTGTCGAATTAGGGTTTAACCCTATTAATCCAAATATACAATTAAATCCACAACTGTGGAGCCAAGACAGTATTTTTACTCATGACCGTATTGAAAATCAACAGAGTAAGGCTGTCATAAGCCTGTTCCTTATTTATATATACATAGTATTACAAAACGAGACAAAATGTACACTCACGGCCAAAGCCGGAGGACCCTGCATTAAGCAAAGGCTTAACAATCTTTAAAAAAAAACAGTGAAAACAAATAACCAGAATAACCAAAACCCACAAGGGTTATTCAGGTCGCGACGACCAACCCTTGACATCCCATAAGGGTTTGGACAAGATAGAACAGCCATGGAAGTCCAGGGCTTACCATAGCAAGTCGTAGCAACCTCGTACCAGTTATGCAGAGAAGAAGAGACAGGTTCATACCTGTGATTGGTTACCACATTTTTCTACTGTTAGTGTAGTTTATTAGCAGTAACGGTTATGTAAATAAATAAAGGTGCAATATTAAAGAAAGAACTAATGATTCTTACCTCAAAACTTGTTGGAGATGTAACCATTGATAACCAACAACGCAGCGATCAAAATGAGTAGGATGAGGACTTTCATCAGCTACAAGGGAAATGACGTTACAACACTCTATCGATTACTGATAGCATAGGGTCTCGGTCTTTCAACCGACAAGGTAAAAACCCTATAATTGTGTGGTTACCCAATTCAAAATAACACAGTACACTGTGAAATATAAGCCACAACACTCCGAAATGAAGAACCACCCTTGCAATTATTAAATTAAGAAGAAGGGGCTATTACATTCAAGGGTTGGGTTTGAGCTAGAAAGGCAGTGGAAAACCTAGAGGGAGAACCATTAAACTTACGACTTACAGCAACACTTCGGATGACACTTCTTTACTGTGCCTTTGGACAAGCCAACGAGGGAGGAATAATCCATAGACAGCAGCAGCACTACCAGGTGATAGAGCAGCCAAACCCTTCACAGAAGAGTAACAAGATCCCGAAGGCATTGGAAGACTAATGAGCTAGGTTTGGATATGGCTCTTTTAAGCTTATGACGCTTGGCCACAAATCAGCCACGTCTCCATGCAAATATCTACACCTGATGGGTAATTCTCCATAGTTATCATTGAGCAATTACGAGGAACAACATTGTCAATCATTTTGGCTGTCTTCAAAGGTTCGAATATGATCCCAGCCGAAGTCAACCTATCATTTGGAGCATTATAACAAAGAATTTCGTCAACATATAAACTACGCCTTAAAATCTTACCTTTGTTGTAAAGATTTAACAACTCATTAAAATACTTTATGGAATATCATAATTTATGCAATGCAATCAAGTTATAATTGTATGTTCATCGTGGGCATAAGTTAACACTACGACCTAGCACTGCATAACATGCTATCTCTTACTTAATAATCAATTGATCAAAAGATTTTTACTCTATCAAGAGTAGTAAGTTCTTAACCTAACATTTTATAGAAGCTTGGAATATATGAAGTAAGGGTTCATAAAAGTTTAAGGGTTAGAAACCATAAATTTGTTAAGACATGGTCTTTTCATGACCTCTCTATCTAGGTATACATGTACTCTTTCTTCAAACAGTTACAATCTTGATAAAAATAAGTTTCGCAACATTGTTATAGAAGGAATTAAAAACACTTATGATTGAGTAAGATTAATGCTTACACAAGTATTCAACCATCATCCATGTTTTATTTAAAAAAATATACTAATGGTTGATATTGAGGAGGTTTGTAAATTCAACTATAGCATTTATCCTATTAATAATGTTTACCCCATTGGTATTGTCATATTTATCTAAGTTTGATAAATGAATACAAAAGGAAATAATAATAATTATTTTGATGAATGCATTGCTTGGAATAAATGTTCTTAACCAAGAAATTGTAACATACAAGGGGTAAGCCATTAATCCCTTAACAAAAGATTTACCAACATAATTGTTAGATCTTAAAACTTTTACGTTATGCTTTCTTAAGGTTAGTAGTCCATTAAGAACAGGTCCCTTTTATATATATATGAAGGGATAGGATAAAAGCGGTTTATAGTAGGTTAACTATCTAACTAAAGATAAGCTTTAGTTATGCATTGGAATAGTTGTTGTGTAAATAAAAATGTGTGCATGAGTATATCTTTTTCAATGAGCAGCTTGAAATACAGATGTAAACCCTTTTAAACTTCAAGGGTTGAAAATGGTAACTGGTATACGTAATCCCCCATATTAATATACTTAACGATGTAAATGTATTTGTGCACTTCTGAAAGTAAACTATTGATTCTACAACTCTACCATTTCTTACTCTACCTGTAAGGAATTTTAGCGAAGGCCTTTTTGACAACTATAATAGATATCGGATAGTTCAGTAACCATCAAGTAACATAAATTTACTTCTAATAAAAAGAAGAACAGTTAATTAATTTACCTCAGTAAGCGTTGGGAGTTGCCTAGCATTTATTTTCTTACTGAACTTTTAATTTGTAATGAACTTGTACTTAAATACTTTAGAATTTCGACAAGCAGCAACCGAACTTCTTACCTGTAGTCTGTAAGAACAGGAAAACTATTTGCATTAGCTCGAAAGCTAAGTAAGCCCAGTTTTGCATGACAGTCCCACCTTGTGGTTGCAAAGAGAAACAAAGTCAGTAAACTGAGAAGAACTATTATATCTCTAAACATAACCAACAGATAATTCAGATAATGAATTTGGTAACATATAACTAATTTACTAATTAGTTTACTGTAATTATGAAAATGATATGCTTTTAAAAAATTTTAAACTTTTTGGAAAATTTGGGGTTTTGACACATGAACTCACTGATGCACCTAAAACTAATAGAAGATTTCTCCAGGTTGATCTCGTACTTGAGGTTGTGTAGTAAAGATGTAAAATTTCACAAAACATCTTTGCCTCTTCAAGTGTGCCATTAACAAATAGTAGACCATCATTTGTCATGGAATTGTTATTTCCCCATTACAGTCTTCAGTGCTGATCATGGCTGCGTCAATCAGGATTCAGCATTTGAATTGATTCAATGCAAAAATCTACCTCTGGAGTGACTCCCACTCCAAAATTCTCAGTGTTTCTAAGAAGATCTGACGTGGGGAGTCCCTTTGTATCTATTATCCAAAATTTTGTTTTGTGAAAAATATTAAAATAACCCTCTGACGAAGATGGGAATAAACCCTTGGCTCATGAACAAGGACATTCCTAGAGCAATTAGACCCCCTATATTCAAACACCTTTTGTTTCTCCAAGGGAACCTCGCTATAGTCCACTACTTGGATATCCTCTGCTTCTATCCCTAGGGTTTTTGTAGATGACAGTTTTCATCACCATATATATCTATATATATATATATATATATATATCATCCTCTTCTTCTATCCCTAGGGATTTTGTAGATGACATTTTTCATACCCATATATAGACATCTCGAATTCTAGTGCCATTAAGTTAGCAAACTCACAACTTAACTTATCATCATTACAACAAAAAATCATATCTCCTACATAGACAACGGTAACTAGAATCCCACTCTTCTCTGTTTTCAAAAAGATATTTCTATTTGCAATGCATCTTTTAAAACCTTGTTGAAAGAGATACTCGTCTAAGAGTTCATAAAAATCCCTTGGGGCTTGTTTTAACCCATAAAGATCATTTTTTAGACTCCAAACATTGTCCTCCTTTCCATGCAACTTGAAACCATTAGGTTGTTTAGTGCATACATCTTCATGTAAGTCTCTTTTCAAGAAAGTGGATTTCACATCCATCCAATAATATACCTTGAAATTTTTGAAGCATGAGTAAGAAAAGAAAATATATTGTTGTTACATCCTATTATTGCATCCAAACCTGCCTTCACATGTGACCCATCCTAGACCTACCAAAGCAAGTGAGTGCCAATGATTGGAGAGGCCTGTGCTCAAGGCTTTCCAATTATTTGAAGCATGTTTGTGAATCTCGACAGAGATGTGGATCAATATAGGAATTTTAGGTTCCAAGTACTTCTGAACCTAAATTCTCTTCCATAGACCCTCCTTGGACATCAAGTTCTAAATTTGTTTAGCTGTCAGTGCATGTGACCAAAAGTGAATAACTGCTTCTAATCCCAACCACCCTCATTCTTTGGTTTTGAGATCAGTTTCCATCTTGCTAATGGAAACTAATATTGTCACATTTTCCTCTCCAAAGAAAATCAGAACAAATATTTCTAATGTTTTCCAAACCAGCTTGAAGAATGTGGATAGGAAGAATCAACACACTGGGATTACTTCTAAAATAGATTTGACAAGTATCAACTTTCATCCGCTGGACAACCATCTATGAAACCATAAGTGGATTCTTCTTTCTATTTTGTTTTCCAACCATCCCTATTATTTTATGCCATAACCATTTGGTTTTAATATAAATCTATGTATTTTAGACTTTCCTCCAGGATCCACAGATCTGAATTGGAATAGATGGATCAACCTTTTAGACATGTCCTCACTGATGATCCTAAAACTAATAGAATATTTCTCTAGGTTGATCTCATACTTGATTCTGTGCAGTAAAGATGTAAAATTTCGCAAAACATCTTTGCCTCTTCAAGTGTGCCATTAACAAATAGTAGAACATCATTTGTCATGGAATTGTTATTTCCCCATTACAGTCTTCAGTGCTGATCATGGCTACATCAATCAAGATTCAGCATTTGAATTGATTCGATGCAAAAATCTACCTCTGGAGTGACTCCCACTCCAAAATTCTTAGGGTTTCTATGTAGATCTGATGTGGGGAGTCACTTTATATCTGTTATCCAAAATTTTGTTTTGTGCAAAATATTAAAATAACCCTCTGACGAAGAGGGGAATAAACCCTTGGCTCATGAACAGGGACCTTCCTAGAGCAAT
>LPNX010876488.1:260933-303843 GCA_001517045.1 Pseudotsuga menziesii
GGATATTTCTATTTGCAGTGCATCTTTTGAAACCTTGTTGAAAGAGATACTCATCTAAGAGTTCATACCAAGCCCTTGGGGCTTGTTTTAACCCATAAAGATCATCTTTTAGACTAAAACATTGTCCTCCTTTCCATGCAACTTGAAACCATTAGATTGTTTAGTGCATACTTCTTCATGTAAATATCTTTTCAAGAAAGTGGATTTCACATCCATCTAATAATATACCTTGAAATTTTTCAAGCATGAGTAACAAAAGAACATATATTATTGTTCCATCCCATTATTGCATCCAAACCTGCCTTCACATGTGACCCATCCTAGACCTGCCAAAGCAGGTGAGTGCCAATGATTGGAAAGGCCTGTGCTCAAGGCTTTCCAATTATTTGAAGCATGTTTGTGAATATCGACAGAGTTGTGGATCCAATCTAGGACTTTTAGGTTCCAAGTAATTCTGAACCTAAATTCTCTTCCATAGACCCTCATTGGACATCAAGTTCTAAATTTTTTTAGCTGTCAGTGCATGTGACCAAAAGTGAATAACTGCTTCTGATCCCAACCACCCTCATTCTTTGGTTTTGAGATCAGTTGCCATCTTGCTAATGGAAACTAATATTGTCAGATTTTCCTCTCCAAAGAAAATCAGAACAAATCTTTCTAATGTTTTCCATAACCAGCTTGAAGAATGTGGGCTAGGAAGAACCAACACACTGGGATTACTTCTAAAATAGATTTGACAAGTATCAACTTTCATCCACTGGACAACCATCTATGAAACCATAAGTGGATTCTTCTTTCTATTTTGTTTTCCAACCATCCCTAATCTTTTATGCCATAACCATTTGGTTTTAATATAAATCTATGTATTTTAGACCTTCCTGTAGGATCCACAGATCTGAATTGGAATAGATGGATCAACCTTTTAGACATGTCCTCACTGATGCACCTAAAACTAATAGAAGATTTCTCCAGGGTTATCTCGTACTTGATGCTGTGCAGTAAAGATGTAAAATTTCACAAAACATCCTTGCCTCTTCAAGTGTGCCATTAACAAATAGTAGACCATCATTTGTCATGGAATTGTTATTTCCCCATTACAGTCTTCAGTGCTGATCATGGCTACGTCAATCAGGATTCAGCATTTGAATTGATTCAATGCAAAAATCTACCTCTGGAGTGACTCCCACTCCAAAATTCTCAGGGTTTCTATGCAGATCTGACGTGGGGAGCCACTTTGTATCTGTTATCCAAAAAAAAAAATTGTGCAAAATATTAAAATAACCCTCTAACGAAGAGGGGAATAAACCCTTGGCTCATGAGCAGGGACATTCCTAGAGAAATTAGACCCCCTATATTCAAACACCTTTTGTTTCTCCAAGGGACCCTCGCTATAGTCCACTAGTTGAACATCCTATGCTTCTATCCGTAGGGTTTCTATAGATGACAGTTTTCATCACCATATATATATATATATATATATCATCCTCTGCTTCTATCCCTAGGGTTTCTATAGATGACATTTTTCATCACCATATATAGACATCTTGAATTCTAGTTGCATTAAGTTAGCAAACTCACGACTTAACTTATCATCATTACAACAAAAAATGATATTGTCTACACAGACAACGGTAACTAGAATCCCACTCTTCTCTGTTTTCAAAAGATATTTCTATTTGCAATGCATCTTTTGAAACCTTGTTTAAAGAGATACTCATATAAGAGTTCATACTAAGCCCTTGGGGCTTGTTTTAACCCATAAAGATCATCTTTTAGACTCCAAACATTGTCCTCCTTTCCATGCAACTTGAAACCATCAGGTTGTTTAGTGCATACTTCTTCATGTAAATCTCTTTTCAAGAAAGTGGATTTCACATCCATCTAATAATATACCTTGAAATTTTTCAAGCATGAGTAAGAAAAGAACATATATTATTGTTCCATCCCATTATTGCATCCAAACCTGCCTTCACATGTGACCCATCCTAGACCTACCGAAGCAGGTGAGTGCCAATGATTGGAAAGGCCTGTGCTTAAGGCTTTCCAATTATTTGAAGCATGTTTGTGAATATTGACAGAGTTGTGGATCCAATATAGGAATTTTAGGTTCGAAGTACTTCTGAACCTAAATTCTCTTCCATAGACCCTCCTTGGACATCAAGTTATAAATTTTTTTAGCTGTCAGTGCATGTGACCAAAAGTGAATAACTGCTTCTGATCCCAACCACCCTCATTCTTTGGTTTTGAGATCAATTTCCATATTGCTAATGGAAACTAATATTGTCAGATTTGCCTCTCCAAAGAAAATCAGAACAAATATTTCTAATGTTTTCTAATGACTAAAGAATCGCTGAAGGGCCTGAAGATTTGTAAACAGAACTCGGGGTGCAAGAAGCTCAACTCAGTTTTTAGTACCCTGACTTGGATTAGCAATTAAATGAAAATAGTGTTTTTTCTGCAGGAAGAGGATTCCTCCAATATGACATATTATCATCCCTTTGGCATGCTCCACAACTTCTTGAATGTGAAGTATTCCAGGCTCCCTATCCAGACCCTCACCAGAGAGTTTGTCTGCAGTTGTGGTCAATTTCCCTACATATGTGTAGTTAAGATATTTTTTGCGAACTATAGAGATATAGCTGTGACATGTTCTACAAGTTTCAGGTGAGAGATGTCATTGATGTTTTGATCATTGGTCATCCACTTGATGACTAAAGAATCCCTGAATACCTGAAGATCTATAATTTTCAGATGATGGGCTAGTCTAAACAAAGCTCGGGGTGCAAGAAGCTCAGCTCGGTTTTTAGTACCTTGACCTGCATTAGAAATTAAAGGAATATAGTGTTGTTTCTGCAGGAAGAGGATGCCTCCAATATGACTAATTAAGAAATTTCCTCCACAGCACCTCCAATCTGGAATCTGGATGGCAACATGAGGGAACAGATGTGTATACAGGATGAAGTAAGGAAGGACCTGGACAAGAACGTCAAAACAAACCAAAGAAGGCAATGCCAAGAATCACCCTGAAGGAAGCCAAGCCTATGGACGAAAAATCTGCCATGCAGCCAGTCTATGGAGGATATGGAAGGCAACAATATAATTGTTTAGCTGTAGTCATCCTTAATGCCTATACTGTTATGTTTTTTTGTGTCTTGCTCAAAGGACAGTTTGTAAGCATCTACAGTGCAATAGGAATTGTGAAAGATGAAAAAAAAGTAATAGTTATACTGAGAAAAAGAGATCCAAAGGCTCTCTGGGCTGAGGCTCTACCAAAAAAAAATTGGTTTTTGAAAAACCGCTTGACCTTTGTAATAGCCTGCTGATTCAGCCGTTTAATACAAATAATCTTAGTTTTTGTTTAAAAAACAAAAAGAAACAGTGCGACAGTGAGTAGTATAGGACATACCTTTAATTTTGATAGGTAATTTCATTCAATTAATTTTGAATGCTAACATAAAGAAAAACCTTAACGGTGAGCAGTTAGGGGCAGTCCTTTCATTTTGATAGTTGAATTCACTGGGGTACCTCTCTCAGAAGGGTGCAACTTGTATTATTTTTCACATAGCAGTGGTTGTTTGACAATTGAATAAATATTTTTTATTGCCCCACACAACCTCTGGTATTTCCTTTCCTCCTAATAACAGGTACCTGACTTGCCAAGTATTGATATTGTATCTATTCCATTGATATGACCCCATTGTGTAATATCCATTAATTATTAAATTCAAATATATATTTTATGTACATCTTGTGCAAATTTAATTACATGGGTCTCTTGCACTATTAGAGATGGGATTGAAGTATGAATGAATAATTCTCAACTATTATACTTTATTTTTGGGGTAGTCTTTTTAGTTCCAGTGACAAAATGAAAACACTCCCTTGGAGAAAATAATCTTGCAAGCTGGCATAGGACTTTAAGACCCTTGTTATAAACAAAACTTTTCGAATTAAAATGATAGCACCTATGCATAAAAACCCAATGAACTAGAGTTTAGTTAAAACAAAATATTTTGTGCTAGTAAAAAGTCCACTATTATTTTTTAACCATCCAGAACAAAAATTTTACCATACCTTTTTGTAGGACGAGCTTTAAAATCCATTTAGTTCCTATGAAATTCTTGTCCTTTGGGCGTGAGACTAATTCCCAAGTACCACTTCTTTCAATATGTTCAATTTCTTCCTACATGGCTTTATTCCTATACAAAGCGATGCAACAGGAGGAAGTTTGAGGCACATCTTGTCTCAGTAACTTTCAACGACTCCAGCTTGAAGAATTGTCAAAAAAAATGGCTTCAAGGTGATTATGGTTTATGATGGTTTATGATGATTAGTAGAACTAGTAGTGCTACTTATGCTAGATATTCTTAGAACTACTAGTGCTATAGATGGAAAACAGTGCTACTTATTAGTGCTACCTATTAGTAGAAATAGTAGTGCTACTTATGATAGTAGTGCTACAGATTGACAACATGCCCCATGCAACAAAATTCTTAGAACTAGTAGTGCTACAGATTGACAACAGTGCTACTTATTAGTGCTACCTATTAGTTGATCCTTTGTGTTTTTTCTATATGTATTGGTTTTGATGCATATCAATTAAAGAAAAGATAGATGAAAATAGTGGAAAGTTAGAGTTAACATATCGGTTTTATAATTGAATGCAGGAAATTGAAGATGATTCAACAACCAATTTTGACAACTGCTGACTACCATGCATACGACGAGAGAATAGCTGATGCAAAGAGATTGCTTAAATATGCATGTCCATGTAATGATTGTTGTGGTGGGAAGATGAGAAAAAGACAAGTGATTTATGAACATATGCTAAAATTTTGTCATACCAGGATTAGCCCTTTCCCTCAAAATTATTATCCAGATAGTTTACATTTGCATAGCATGAGAGACATAGAGGTGCCAAACATAAACGACGAGGCAACAAACACAGATGGAGACTTCAGAACCTTAGATGAAGGGATCAAAGTTGATCGTATTATAAATCTGAGTATAGAAATTAAGGAAGGTCTAAACTACATTGTTTTCTTCTATTTTTCCATTTATAATATTTTTGCATGTGCTTGACTAATTTTGTTCATACATATCCTAGGTAACTGTAATTGATGGATGTACATAGTGCTGATATTTAGTAATCCTGGCTTGGTTTGGAGAAAAATGGGTCATAGCATCAACTGAATGGATATTTAGTTTTGACATTGAAGAATCATGCAAAAAAGAGTAAACAAATCTCTGTAATTGAATCATCCTTAGATTCCTCCTTGGCCCTTATTCTTAGATTCCTCCTTGGCCCTTATTTTTGCCTCCTCTATAGCTTGCATTTGTTGTTGCTTCAACTAATCTTTGGCTTCAAAAACATTTTTCTCTAAATCTTCTCTTCTGGTGGCATCAACCTTTGTTTTTGCCTTTATTTTCTCCATGTCATTGCCAAATGATACTTGTATGACTTCCACTGTTATTTTCATGTTAGCTTCTTAAATTGTATGCAACATTCTTCTTTGATTGTCATTTTCCATATTACTCAATACTTCATTTTATGTGAAAGCTCCTTGGAAAATTTCATCATGAGGATTGGAATACTTGTAGCATGCGTGTGCCATCCTAAAGGTACTTCTAGTTATCAGTATCCCAAGTTTAGAAGAAAACAACCTTGGTTACTAGAATTTTATTTGTTTAGATGTACTGCTCCTTTTTTGTATGACCTGACATCTGGTTTTCTTTTTTCCAAAAAAATGCAGCTTCATGGAACAGATTTTTCTCAGTTTCTAGATTTGCTTCACCTGTTTGAACATGGCACATGGAATGATTACAAAAGTAAGTGCTTATCTCTTACATGTTATGGTATTTTTGTGTTGGGATACTTAACTTTGTTGTTATCATCTATGCTCTAAATGGAAACAAAAGATCTTGTTTTCTCTGTTGAAGTTCCTTATTTTTTGGTTATGAAAGATGCAATGTGGTTCCTCAATATTGGTGGAGAATAGTCCTAGGAAGAAACTCAAAGGTTTGATTTAATTTCCAGAGCAAATTATGAATAGGGAAACACTTTTGACTTAGAATTAGGGGCTCCACAACATAGTTTTCTGCAGACCGATGTTTGCATCAAAGATAACAATAGTCAATTCAAAGAATGAATCAACAAGGCTACAGATTAAGAGTTGACTCAAATTCATGAACAAGTGACATTTTTAGTTAATTTGTGTGAAATATTGCAATTGTTTTGAACATAGGCTATGTTTGTACAGTTTTTAGGTAGATTTTTACATTTGTTTTCAAGATTTATGTGCAGAAACATTTGGCATCTTTTTTCTTAAAAACACTTGGTTTTGTTTCAAAGCTAATTACTGAGGTGAAGGTTATTTTTGGAGTTTTATGAATTTTGTGGTAGAACTTTAGGGCTAGGTTTGCTGATTATGCTTCCCAAAACTGTGAGGAAGTAAAACTTTTTAAAAAGGTTTGAAATTTATTTATAAACCCCTTGTAAGCCTAGATTTGATGATTGGGATGCGTATTGTTGTTTATTGTTGGTTTTATAACCTCAAAATTGCCTAGAGTTGAGATTTAAAGAGTTTTATTACTGTTTGAGGGTAAAATAGTGTTGAATCATGCACAAAATTGCCCAAAAGTGATGTTATATGGATCTGGACTTCCCATAATGCCTTTTCTCAGTTAATTGGATGTATGGTTCTACCCAAAATATGATCATATCTGAGGAAAAAATGAGGTTTTACTGTTGTTGTTTCAAGAAAACACCCCACATCATGCCCATATTTGGATAATCTTCAACTTTCCCATAGATGAGGCCCCATGGCTCCCTATAATTGGAAGTATGATTATTGTTGATGTTTCCGATGCCCAAATTTGGAGATAATCTAGGTTTATTGCTACTTTTACCCCTAGGTCCACTGAAGAGCTCCCAAAAATGAATTTAAGATGTGTATGAAGACTGTTGTTTGAGACATAGTCGAGTGTAAATACTCCACAAATCATCCCTACTTCTAGATGCTATTAATTTTTCCCCAAAGGTGCCATAGGAATTTTCAGAATATTTGAAAAATCATGAATTTAGGGATCCTCAGAGTACTTGTGAATGAGATCCACATCTAACCAAACTATGTTATATGGAATGAGTTGAATCTACTCTGTTCAAGAGGAATGCATTGAATCTGCTCCCTAATCCAAAATGGTTTAAGTGTATTATGAAGTTCCATTGGCATAGTAGCAGCCATAAAAACCACATATTTCAATGACATACTACAATGTAAAAGCACGGTGAACTTGTCGTTTGCAACCCCCCTTTACAATTGATGTCCTAGATAAAATGTTAATTTGATGGGAAAGTGAACCAGTTCAGCTTATTGTGTTTCCAACATCTAGATTACAATATTAATGTTACAATTGTTCATGTACATTGGGAAAGGGAGAAAGGAAGAGTCCTAGAAGATGATCTGTTGTGCCATCAACAAATTCCACAATTCTGCTATTGTCTAAATTTACATTTTTCACCGTTTGAGGTGTTGAACTGCAACACACTAATATTACATGGAAATTTGCGGCAGTTGCAGTTTCACTTTGTGAAGCCCTTTATATATGAATTCCTTAGACTAAGTCAAATCCCAGTATCTCCAGGATTACTTTGTGTCTTGTTGAGCTAATAGTCATTAAATATTTTGTCAATATTGTTTCTATAGGATGGATATCTCTCTGAAAGTAAGCATATTTTACAGTTGGACTGTTTAGTTTTGGAGCATAAAATTATGTCTCATCCTTTTGAATAAACAATTTTGTTATTGGATAGAATATTTTTTTGGTGCTATTTAAATCCTATATTTTTTCTTGGTGAGGTATTTTCATATGACCTTTTCTTTTTCATTTCAGATTACTTAGGGTCAACTAGGGCAAGTAGAGGGCTGGCTGGCTTTCAATATTTTCTTTTTAAGACCACACTGGCTTCATATTCTCTACCAAATATGGAATGTGGATCTCCAGATCAATGAAGAAGGAAAAATCACAGGATAACTTCCTATAAAAATGATCTCTCTTGTACAATGGGGCTTCTAAATATACTGCTGGGAATTTGGGAGGAGGAACTATTTATAGGACCAATTATTCTATAATAACCTATTGTCTGTCCCTTGGAAAAACATCAAATAAATTTGTTGAATTTAGTGCACTACTCTGAGGTTTCAAGTTGTGTCTAGATAGAAAGAGAGAAACTAGGAATCTAAGAAGAGTTCCTCCCAGTAACTAACTTGTTAAAGAGCAATTGGTTTAGTTTCCATATGGGGACAAAGGGTCTAAAATATGACAGGAACGGAGTCATCCTGTACTCTTTCAAAATGACTATCAGATCCTTTCCTCCCAGAGCAGGAGAAGAACAATTTACTCATTGACAAAGTTTTAGAAGAAAGCCATCGATGACTGGTGATGGCCTGTGATGTTGTTTGTTCTCAGGATATTATGTTGGAATACTGAACACTACCAGAAAAATGAGGTTCACTCTGTCTCTTTTTATTAACTTTTAAGAGGAGATAGGATTAAAGGGGGTATCTCCTTATCAAACAGTAGAAATAATTCAAATCGAGGAGAGAGTAAACAAGCAGAAGAAGCTAGCAATTAGGGAGGATGGTAAACAAGAGATGGGACACTAGTTGTGGGATATTATTCTCTTGAACTTGTGCAGATTACAATGACTTATGTAAGAATTTTAATTTCCTATAGTGGGATTCACAATTTTAGTTTAGAACTGTGATTCCTGTTGAATCTTTTCAACAATTGGTACTGCTAGCTACTTGCAGCTGCATAGTCATATAGTATAAAGTTGGAACATGTCACTGGTGTGAGTTTTATCAAGAAATTTCATCTTGAAAGTTCATGTATCTGCATTGTGCATCTCTTGGAAAATCACTGGCTATGCTATTTCATAGGCAACTTATCAATGAGGGAAAAGGAGTTGAGGACACTTACTGGGAGCTTGTAATAAAATATATCCAAGATGCATGTGAATTACTTGAACCCATTTATAATGCAATAGGAGGAGTAGATGGTTGTGTTTCTGTTCAAGTCTCCCCCAGACTTGTGCTTGATATAGAAGGGACTGTTGAAGCTGCTAAGTGGCTACACAAAACAATCAATCGCTGCAATGTCTACATTAAGATTCCGGCAACTGTAGAATGTATTCCATATATAAAGAAAGTTGTTTCACTTGGCATCATTGTGACTGTTACTGTAAGCCTATTATTTTCTCTGAATTTTTCTTCTTAAATAAACGCAGGCATTATTTTCAATTGCCAATTATTGCTTCATTTGTCCAAATCTTGGAGCCCAACATGGTATGGTAGAAATTGTATTTGCTTCAAATTTAAGCTGAAACATTCGCAAACTAGGAGGCATTTTTTGTGTCTTGGTTGCACATTTTAGATGCTAAAGGCACATCGCATTATAAATGGTGTTCAAGATGTAGTTTGTACTATTAACGCACTGGATATTGAGAAAGCCAGTTGTCATGCATGACATTTTTAGGAGTTATAGCTTCCCCCAATATGGCCATTTACTATGTGAGCTGGCTTTCAATATTTTCTTTTTAAGACCACACTGACTTCATATTCTCTACCAAATATGGAATGCGGATCTCCAGATCAATGAAGAAGGAAAAATCATAGGATAACTTCCTAGAAAAATGATCTCTCTTGTACAATGGGGCTTCTAAATATACTGCTGGGAATTTGGGAGGAGGAACTATTTATAGGACCAATTATTCTATAATAACCTATTGTCTGTCCCTTGGAAAAACATCAAATAACTTTACTGGATTTAGTGCACTACTCTGAGGTTTCAAGTTGTGTCTAGATAGAAAGAGAGAAACTAGGAATATAAGAAGAGTTCCTCCCAGTAACTAACTTGTTAAAGAGCAATTGGTTCAGTTTCCATATGGGGACAAAGGGTCTAAAATCTGACAGGAACGGAGTCATCCTGTACTCTTTCAAAATGAATATCAGAGCCTTTCCTCCCAAAGTAGGAGAAGAACAATTTACTCACTGACAAATTTTTAGAAGAAAGCCACCGATGATTGGTGATGGCCTATGATGCTCTTTGTTCTCAGGATATTATGTTGGAATACTGAACACTACCAGAAAAATGAGGGTCACTCTGTCTCTTTTTAGTAACTTTTAAGAGGAGATAGGATTAAAGGGGGTCTCTCCTTATCAAACAGTAGAAATAATTCAAATCCAGGAGAGAGTAAACAAGCATAAGAAGCTAGCAATTAGGGAGGATGGAAAACAAGAGATGGGACACTAGTTGTGGGATTCTACAAGATTGTGTCTTCATCTTGATTGGTTAGTTGTCTCTATGTGCAGATGTGAAGGATTGCATCTTTATATTAAGTTTAAATGATGATATCACAATAATCAGGGTCATGATATTCATTTATGCTTTCCATTGGAAAAGGATTGAAATTTTGTATTTAATAAAAAAAAATCACTACATTGATTTGCTTAGTGTACTAGCACAACCACTTAACTTGTGGCTGGTGAACACCAATAGGTCACAAGTTAAGTGTCACGAATAAGTTATCGGTTACTTGTTTTTTATTTCTTCTAGTTAAATGAGTTGTATGTTAGAAACTGCCCATTATCCATGCATTAGCTAAGAGTGCATTAGCTACCAGTTAGCTATCTCTGGAAAAGAACTTTTGTGCTTAAGCAGGACCATAAGCTCAGTGTTGTAGGTATTCTTAGGTTTAAATCTAGGCTCCAATACATTCCTGGGGTTTGAAAGTTAAAACCTATTTTTGTCCTTCCTAGAATGTGCTTTTAGATTCCAGGTATTGGCTACATTTGTTATTCTATTAAACGAGCATTTAACACCTGTCCTTGTAAGTGTTCTTCTATTGGCTTTTTTTCCTTTAGAAGATTAATATCATGCCAAATTCTAAATTGGATATCAATCTTGCAATGGATATGTTACAAAGTGCATTGTGGTTGTAGGATTCCTTTGAACTAAAATATCAATGTGGCTGACTATGAAAAATTTAAAATTGCACTGCTATTAAGTTGAAGTACATGGTGTGTTTGTTTGTCATAATTTTCTGACATGTAAAAATCTGGAGAACTGCTTTGTAACAATTGATAGAATGGTCATTGACCTATTATAATTTGTGATTTTAATTGTGAATGCTACAAGATTCAAGGGATTATCAACTTTTATCCTGAATCAGCTTTATATCCTGAATACAAGTCAGAGATACATTTTGATTTCATCATTTTTATGTGAGTTTTGAATTTTCTTATCTGCTTTTACATTTTAATGGCCATGCATGAATTGATATTGTGCTGCAGACAGGTTTAAGTTTAACTGTCTAAATCTTAAAAAATTTCAAGCATGTTTGCATAATTGGCTTCATATTTCATTACAGTACAAGAAGAGTTTGCTTTGACAGTGCCCTAGTTTTACTCAGATGGCCTAGTTTTACTCAGATGATTGAAATTTTATGCTTATCTGATAATGTCTATAAAATCTGCTGACCCCCTAGGCACAAGAGAATGCAAAGATGCACTACGCAAATGCCTAAATTCAGTGATGCTAATGATGTGTCTGGAGGGATTTTGGAGAAGTTCCCAAAGCGCCTAAATGTTGTTCCTCCTAGAGTTCTCAGTGGTTCATTATTAGGTGTTACTGCTAAGACATATAATGCTGATACATAGTTTTGGAGAAAGCACGTGAAAGGCTACAAAAGAATGAACAAATATATTGGGGAGAGTAGATATCGCAATGTTATGGACATGAATGCAAGTCTTGGTGTCTTTGCAGTAGCACTTACATCCGACAAAGTTTGGTTTATGAATGTTGTCCCGACCATTGCAAAAAAGAATACACTTGGTGTGATATATGAAAGAGGCCTTATTGGAATTTATCATGACTGGTATGGTTACCCTTCATTTCTCTTTTAATTTTTGCAAGGCTTTAATTTCTGTTATAGAAATATAACCTATAGTTGGAGGACCACAATTCACAACAATATACATGCATAGGTAGAAGACTAGGTTTCCACTCTCATCCCATTTTGGGAAAACGATTATAGGAACAAACTGCATCTAATATGTAATATAACATGTAAAAACTCTAGTTTTTGTGTCCTTATACCTTTTTAATGGCCCTAGTGAAGCACAGTAGATTGACAGACAAGATGCTCACCCAATTGAAATCATGCCATGTGTCTACTACATGATGCGCCAATAGATTCCATTCTATTTTAAAATGAGAGGATCCCTCCTCGCCATATAACATAAAAATCATGGTTTTCATAAACCGATATGGGTATCTCAAGTATTGTGTAGAATACATCCAATTATTCTTTTCTAAGAAGGCCTTATATTCAGTCCACCAATCTTTCAATTTTTTTACCAGATTGAATTCCTTGGCTCTGTACTCATCCAGAAATGTTTTGTTCAATAGCACTTGAATTTTCTTCATCTTGAACATTATTTTGAATGAATAAGGGTTGTAAATAATCTATGGAAACCCTACCTTCACTTATGACTTATCTCATTCCAAGATTAATGTGTCTGAATATCGATTTGACAACATCGTTATATGGTAATATTATTGGTTTGGCGGCAATCAAGTAAAGGATGTGCTTTCTGATATTTCAAAAACCTCTAAGTCATCATGGTCCTTATGGAAGTCTTCATTGACGAACATTCTATACATGTATTTGGGCACTCAAGGTCATCTTGGAATCCAATTAAATGATTTGTATCCGTGAGCAACATTGGATCTGCATCTTTCCAAGGGTTGGGACTTTCTTCAACTTCCAATTTTAAGGTAGCTTCCCTATTCCTTGTGCTTTTGACATTTTAAATAATAAATATCCTACAATAAAAAACAAAAATACAAATATTAAATCTTGTAGACATAATTATGTCAATAGGTGAGTTATGAACATAAATCAAGTCTACCTCAAGTTTCGAGCTAAAACAAATGGACTTTGAGAAACAAGATAGCAGGTGAACAAACTTGGCTTCTCTAGCAAGTTTACATAGGATAATGGTGAATATTAATTGTGAAATACCTCCCTGAGCTGGTTAAGATTATTAGTTACAACTATATATATGCACGAGTGGCAAAGTTTGGTGATAAGTCCTATATTTTGTTTTTGCAATGATTTATGGAGTTTGAGGATATGCCCTTATCTGAAATCCTTATGGCATGCTTGGGTGGCAAGCTGGGGTGCATAAATTTTGAAGAGAAATGTTTTGACCATGTCATTTGCACCAAGGGATTCACATGAAGCCCAAGTGCAGTTTTCTTTGGAGCGAGGCGTGCCTGTTGTGATTGGTGTAATGGGGACATAGCAGCTTCCTTACCCTTCCCATAGTAGGGATCGAAATTTCGAGATTTGTGAAATCATCCAATGCATCTCCTTATTTACAATTCTCCACTGCGTAAATGACTATTTTCATAAATACTAGTTACTGGTAAGTTGTAATAGTAATAATTATGTAGTTTGTAGATTGAAATCTATCATAAATTTGTGACTACAAAAATGACTAAATTCACATATATACGACTATTAGTAGCTAATTTCTTGTATCTTAGTCGTATTTAACTTAGTCATTAATATGTTAACATCTAGTAGTTTATTTAGTCATATATTTGGTCATTAATGGTTGCAATCAGTGACTAAATCAACGACTAAATCAATGATTAACTCAGTGACTAAATCAATGACTAAATCAGTGACTACTAAGTCAAGCTATTAATGACTAGTGAAATACGACTAGCTATAAGATAGTGGTAATTTTCTACTATTAGTCACCGACTCAAAAATAGTCATTTATAGCCTGATTTTAGTCATTTTTTCAGTCATTAATTTCTCATTTTCTACTAGTGGTTGCACTAGATTCATTTTTCTTATCGATGGCATAGATTCTTGGGGTTTCTTCTGCTAGTGGATCTCTTCCCTAGTATCCATTCTTCTTCTTTGGTGTTTTTTCATGTCATGGCTCCTCTTCTTTAGAGATTTGATCCTCTCTGACAGGGAATTTCCACTCTTTAGTCCAGTCCTAAATAATTGCATCAATTTCAGTAGTAGATAGCTAAAACTGCGTGGTTAGACATTGCTTCTGCTAGTCTTGTCATGACTCCAACAAAATTTAATGGGTCCCAACCAATAATATGATAATGTTATGAAAAAATTTGATGGCTTCCTCAGTAATTCTAGTCTGCTTCATAACAAAATGACTAAGTGTCTCTCCTTGTAGGAAAAATTCAATATTATTATATTTCTGCCTCTGTGGGTTCTCTTTGTCGAACCTGAGATTCTGGTATTGAGCTCCTAAACATGGGATGGGGACATCGACCCCTTGGTAGCGTGGAAGTTCTACCCATGTGACAAATGAAATCAAAATTAACAACTAAGAATAGTTAAAGGGGTTAGCATTTTTTTATGCATCCTCGGCATGTGCTAAGAACTACTTCAACAAATAGGTTGACCAGTTCATCTGGAAACCTGTCGTGCACTTTTCCGCGGCAACAATTGTTCCACCAGTGCATTGGTTCGGTTGCATTTTTCTGAGAAGTTTACTGGATAAAAACTTGGTTGCAAACCAAACAGCTGTGTCGTTTATGGAGGCAATGGAAAATCCTATTCTATCCTTTATCAACCCATACATATCCTTCATTTGGTTCTTCAAAGATGTAGCTTGGTATTTCCCAGCAAAAAATGGTGTTAGGTCGACTCCTGTAATGGGGAATCCTATGATTGATGCTATATAGTCGATGTCTACTGATATTTTCCTATCGAGCCATAAAAATCCACCATGAAAACATACTAGTAATTGTTTAACACAAGCATTAACCTTTGTTGTGTGGCCAAAATGTGGCATGTGCATTAGCGACAAAAATATGGATTTATCCAATCCTCTCTCCCATTCCATCTAAAATATGTAGATAGGGCCATCCTCAGTTTCCCTGACAGTGATCATGTATCTATTCATCACAATATTTGGGAACTTCCGAAATACTATGGTCGATGAATCACATTTTCTGCAAATTGGATATAATATTCGCCATTACCTAAACTCCTTTAGGTATTGCTAGCGTGACCAATGGATACTTGTAATTTTTACCAACAGTGACCTTTGTCGCATATTCTAGACTCAATGGGACATAATATGACAACATGGATGCACATATTGTTTCTTCATCATTTGGTGGAGGTGTTGTTGCTTGTGGTTTTCTACTAGTATAATGTTTCCTCTTTGATGTACCGGGATGTTTCGGATGCAAAAACACTTCAATCATCGGCTCTGGATGTGAAACAATCTCTGCATGCTCTTCCATGATCGAAAAAGATGATGGAGTCTCGACACATTATTCTTGAATGGTTCTAGTGCTCAAGACAGAAATGACCATACTTTGTGAAAAAATCTTCGAATCTTATAGTTGCAGACAAATCATTTAACATAGAAATCTCAGTCAGTTAGATGCAATAGAATAAATGATGCTTTGACACAAAGATGAAATATGTTTACTGATTCACTAATTCATTTATTCATATGATCTTGTCATAAATGGAAAAGTTGGTAGCGATTTCTGTCACATGGAGCAATCTTTCCAATCATTTCAAGGAGACCTCCAACCAAACCATCACTTATCCTACCACTTCATCGGTAGTTATTGTGCATTAATGGCAGAAGTGAACAAAATGTACGTCGTCGAAATCTCCCATTTGTTCAAATTAATTGATGGGAAACTGTTAGTTGTAACTGTAATCCATCGTGTGACAGAAATTTCTTTCTTGCTACATGAATAGAGCCTACAACAAAACTTTTCTCTTGACAGATATCCTCTGACAATGATTCTTCTTTTGCAAAGATAGATAGTCTGTGACACTTTTCTTCTTTTCATGTGACATAAAATCTCTTGTGCGAAAGACCCATGGTATATGACAACAATATAATATTTTCAATATCAATTCTTCTTTTTACAGAACAATCATAAGTTCATGAAAAACAAATAATATTTTTAAAAACACTCATAAATGGTTTGACAACAAGACTCATACCTTTTTTTTGAAATATTAGTCGACCGAAGTGAGACTATCTTGATAAGTCTTTATCCAAATTCCATTCACTAATCCTTTGAATGGTGTACCATCTACTTTATGTAATTGCATTTCTCCTCCTTAAGTGATCTACATGATAATGTATGCTCTCAGCCAATGTGTTCAAAGATTTCCAGGATGCTTCAAAAACTTGTTGTCGTAGAGGGGAACTAAATATCGAATCTGAAAATGCATATGCTTGATTTGTCAGCCATTCTACGTTTTCTATTGGGCCTTCTTGACATTTTGATGATATCCCACGAAACATATGTCTTCTTCTAATTTAACAAGTTGTAACAATATTTCTTTGACATCACCAACATCAGTCATTTTGGTAATCATAACTATTCTTAAACTGGGTACAATATATTCCATCGACATAAAAAACTATTTTCCATAAACCAGTCGAAATGGAGTTTGACCTTTCAACTTTTTACAGGTGGTGCGATATGCCAATAATATTGTAAGGATTTTTTTATCCCAATAATCTCTTTGAACATTACATATCTTCATCAATGCATTCTCCAAAACCTTATTAAATGCATTGACAACACCATTTTCTTCTGGATGATACAACGTCATCTTTCGGTGCTTAATATGGAATTCTTAATTTAATTTGTTGATCAACTAATTTACAAAGTGAGTACCTTGATCACTTATGAAAATATTCAGACATCCAAATTGGGTTACAATGGGGTCGAATATAAATATTGTAGAAGTAACAACAATACAATCCTTTACTCTAACTACTTCAACCCAATTGGTTAAGTAATCTATTGCAGTGATAATGTAACATGCACTCATTCTTTTTCCTGGTGGATTAATAGGTCCAAAAAAATCAACAACCCATTTTTCAAAAGACCATAAAGTTATCTGTGGCACGAGTGTCATTTCATCTCATCACGATGGCTTTCTTGTTCTTTGGTAGATAGCACAGTTTCGACAATAATCTCAAGCATCCACATGCAAAGTAGGCCACCACAATAATTCTTGTAATATATTATGCACTGTGTCTTTTCCTCCATAATGGCTTCCTGCAACACAAAAATGCGCTTAATTCATATCATTGGTCACTCATGTTCCAAGATGCAACAAGAAAGGATTTCATTTAGTCCCATTTTGTATAATTGTCCTGCAATCAATTGGAAGTCTAGGAATCTGACAACTAATCATTTCTTCTGTGTAGTTTTGAATCTTTCCAGTGCATATCGTGTACTCAATAAATGTAAATATATCTATAGTGATCATCAAACATCTTGATTGTAAATAATTGTGCATTCAGAAAAGAAAACAATATCCCCAACACAATGATTCACGGTCTTGACAATGGAACACGTTGATATATGGATTCATATATCATCAATATTTGTCATCGGGTACTAAAACATATCCCCAACACAATGATTCATGGTCCTGTAAACTGAACCATTTATTGGTGTGATTTTTGTCGAACCAATTTCAGATCCTTGTTTGTCAACAAATCCCAAGATATCAATCCGATAGAGGAGAACTCTGTTGGAAACATCTGTGACACAGATGAAGTCTCACTCAAAATATATTCTGGGAACTTCCAGAACAAGTTTTATATAGTTAGTGAGGGGTATTTCCTTATCATACTCGACCGAAACCCAAGAATTACACTCATGTTCTCATATATCCATTCAAGAAAATAATCTTCAGACCCGTCGACATATATAACAGAATATAATATAAAGCATTAACACATATTAACTAACATTCCATATGATCATATGAATAGATGTTCGACACATATATATAAGTTATTTCACAACATATTATGCTCAACATAATTAGATTATCTTAATCACAACAAATATGCATTCAACAAAAAAAAAAATATCTGACACACACAGAGACAAGATATAACGTGGAAACCAGTCCAGGAAAAACCAAAAAGGTGCTTTTCATTTGGAAAGAGAAATGGTTTGACACCTTTGGTTTGTGCACTCAGGTTGCATACTCTTCTTTGGATCTTCTTTACAATTCATACATTCTTCTCTCATCTCATGATCTTTTGTTTTGGTCTCTTTCCCTTCTCTCGTCTTTGAATAGCCTCTAATGACCAACCCACGCACAGTTTGGGTCGATGCTTTTATAATATTTTATGCTTTTACACTTCTTGATTTCAACCATTGACTTACTCTAAACTTTCAGTAGACAGGTTGTATTTCTATTTTAATACATCTTTTCAGATCTAAAAATAGGAATTATCAACCCAAATTACAATAAAGCTTTATTACTAAAATAAATCTTTTAGCCCAACTAACTCTTTACCGAAATTAAGTCGAACTCTGCTTTCTGACTTGTTTTATTCCTCTTACGTCCTGGATCCTTTCATTGCATCTTTTACTCATCTTGAAACCATAATATTCATCTTTATTACCATTATTCCATCTAAATTTTCCTAGGGCCAACATCTACATTAGAATACACAGGATATAGAGTTACATTTGCATATGGAAAGATGCTTGCATGGCACAAGAATTCTAGAATGAACACAGCAAAAGTTATTGGTGTAAGGGAGGGAAGATTGTATCATATGAGCACTCTACCAAATCAATATTGAGTCCGTGATTCCACTAACATCAATGAGCTATGGCACAGAAGAATAACTCATCTAAACTATCAATCTCTCCCAACATTAAGGAACATGGTGACAGGTCTACCAATGCTTCATGTAGATGATGATGGAATATGTAGAGAATGTGCACTTGGTAAGAATACCAAGGGTTCCTCTTTGAAAAGTGAAATAAAATCCAATGGAATACTAGATCTAGTTCATTCTAACTTTGTGAGGACCCATTACAGTTACTTCATTCGATGGTTATAACTACTATGTAACATTTGTTGATGACCACTCACGAAAGATGTGGATATACTTTCTCAACATTAAGGAATTCAAGGAAGTTAATAGAAAATTCAAAGAATTCAAAGCACAGGTCGAGAATCTGTTAGGAAGAAGGATTAAGATATCGAGATCAGACAATGGTGGAGAATATACCTCTATAGAGTTCAATGATTTATGTAAGGAAGAAAGAATAACGAGGGATCTCACACTTCCCTACATGAGACAAAATGAGGCTGCGGAAAGGAAGAACCAAACAGGCATGGTGGAATCCAAAGCCAAGATACATGACCAGAGTCTACATGTTCTTATGGGAAGAGGCATCCAAAATAGTTGTTTATGTACAAAATAGATTCCCTCATAAAATATTGAAGAACATGACTCTAGAAGAATCCTTCATGGGAGTGAAGCTAGAACTAGGCCACCTTTGTATCTTTGGCTGCCCAGACTACTTTCATGTGCCTAAGAATAATGAAGCGAATAATTATTCGCTCATACAAATACATTCACCAGAAAACTTGGTAAATCAAATGAGCCATAATAATGTATAAATTTATGATAGGATAAAATATGATTACAATGGTTGATGACCCTCCTATTAAATAAGGCTTGGGAATTGTGAATGAAAGGTCATGCCCTTTCATCTTAAGTACAATTAATTATGTTTTACTATTTAGTTATTTAATTATTTATTTATGTTCCTTACATTGCCTTCCCCTTAAGGGAAACTTTGTCCTCAAAGATGTATTGACATTAATGTCTGATTTACTTTAATATGTTGTCTCGGGATCCTTTCCCTTTTTGTATTTGTGACATTTGAGGAAATGAGCCGATACGAGTTACGGATTCCCCAGGAGAATTGTCG
The DNA here is from genome assembly GCA_001517045.1 of Pseudotsuga menziesii. Classification (NCBI taxonomy): domain Eukaryota; kingdom Viridiplantae; phylum Streptophyta; class Pinopsida; order Pinales; family Pinaceae; genus Pseudotsuga; species Pseudotsuga menziesii. Next base: position 280,788 of record LPNX010876488.1, read on the forward strand.
TATTGTATCTATTGTGGTCCATCCCATATCTATTTTTATTGGAGCTCTGAGATCTTTTTGTGGGACAATTCGTCTCAATTGTTGCTTAGTATGTCAATATTTTCACATGTCCGCATAAGTCTTCTGTGAATATTCATTTTGACCCCGTCGTTGGTCAAAATGACAATTATAATTAGGATGTCTGTAAGGTGTAGGTGTTGTTTATTCTTCTTTCTTTTGGATTGCGGTGAGGACTGTCTTCCCTTCCTTGTTTTTATTTTTGGGTGCATTTTCCTATATTTGTGTTTCTTGGTTCTCCAGTATATTGTTATGATTTTGAATCTTTTCAATTCTTTCAGTTTCTAACTCCTTAATTTGATTCTATAGTTCCTAATTACGATTAATTAGACATTGGTTTTCTTCTTGCGTTTCCAGTATTTTTCCTTCGAGGTCTTCACCGGAGTGTTCTTTCTTGCTACTATTTTTCAATTTTTTGAATTTTGTAATCAGTGTTTTGTTATGATTTTTTAATATGAAAATTTCTTCATAATTGTTGGATATTGTTTTATTACTCCTTGCAATTTCCAACTTGTGTTCTTTTTTAGAGTCACTATTTTGTTGTTGAAGAACTTTTATTTGTTGTCAATATTGATCAGCCACTGATTCTTGATCTTCTAATTTCTATCATATGTGTGTCAGTTCTTCATATTTATCGTTAACGATTTTGTTCAAGCATATTATTTATTCTTCATAATAGCTTATTTCTTTCTTTATATCTTGATTTTTTTCTCTGATTGAAATTACTTTCGACTTTTAATTACTCAATTTGGGCAGACAATTTTTCTATATGATTTTTCTGGTCGGAATTTTTTTGTTCCTTGAGCTGTTTTTGCATCTTATGTAATTTAATGATTACTTCCGATTTCATATTCATGTCTTGTAACTCTTCATTGTCTCTTCGATAACATTTTAACTTTGCTTCTAATTTCTCTATTTGTAGTCGTAAACTGGTTTCCATGGTCTCTGATTTTTTTGACACTAGATGGTCGTCTCAACTATAGATGGTCTCTGATTCTATTAATTTTGTTCTCTTTGTATTAGGTTAAATAACCTTTTTTTTCTTTCCTTTTTTCAACAAATAATAATTATTATTTTAATAAAATAATAATATTATTTCTTCCCCTTTTTTTAATATTTTTTTTTGGTTGGCAAAGTGGTGGAACCCCCCTGACTAGCAGGGTTGCCATTGGCTAAGAAACCATGAAACAGGGGCATCTAAGCGATCAAAATCACCTAGGGATCGCACCTAGCCTGGACCGCACCAACCCTTAACATGGTTGGATTTTTTGGTATCCTACGGGATTAGAACCGACGACCTTGCAGCTTAGGGGGGTGTCTTAACCATACCCCGCCACCAATTGTTCTACATCTCGTGGATTTCCCCTTTTTATTATAATAATAATAATTATATATATATATATATTTAATTATTAAATTAATTATTATATAATAATGTTTGTATTATTATTTAATATAATAACAATTTAAAATATTATAATATAATATATTATGAAACATATATTATATTATAATATATGTATTTTGTTTTGTGCAGGTTGGAAGACCGCACGTATGAGGTGGACACGCAAAAGGTAGGGATGCGAGGATGACACGTCGACTGGGGAGTGCAAGGGAGAGAATGAAGCCATGGGGATGGAGCAGGCGGGCATAGCTGGAGGAGGTAGCTGCAGGAGTGTGGAGTGAAGGGGGGATGAAAGCGCAATAAGGAAGCGCAGATTAGATGGATAGGTGGTGCGATGGTGGAGCAACAAAAAGGTACAATGGAAGGCTACAGAGGGAAGTGGCAGTGCACAGGTGTGGATCACGTAGGGGTGGAGAGTGGTAGTGGGGAGCGGGAGATTGTGGAGCGGAGGGGGGACGGAGTAGTAGGAAGAGGCACGCTTGGGGAGAGGGTGCAATGGAAGGCATGGAGTGGAGTTGGTAGGAAGGGCGAGTGAGGGATATTGGGGTGTGGTTTGAAAGCAGCGTAGGGGGGATGGAGCAATGGATAAAAACTCGAAGAAATTCTGAAAATACTCAGACACAAGCTGGAATTTTGGATAAAATACAGAATGGGCACAATCTTGATAAAGGCCTGGCTCTAATACCATATGAAATGAATAATTATTCACTCATACAAATATATTCACCAAAAAACTTGATAAATCAAATGAGCCATAATAATGTATAAATTGATGATAGGATGAAAGATGATTACAATGGTTGATGACCTGCCTATTAAATAAGGCTTGGGAATTGTGAATGAAAGGTCATGCCCTTTCATCTTAAATACAATTAATTATGTTTTACTATTTAGTTATTTAATTATTTATTTATGTTCGTTACAGATAAAAAGACGAATCCAGAACCTTCAGGAAAGAATGGAACATTTGTGGGATATAATGAGTCTTCGAAGGCTGATAGAATATACATCCTAGGACGAGGTAGGTCAAAGACAATAGGGATGTGAATTTTGAAGAAAAGATGGCTATCCAAAAAGGAACAGGATATGATATGGAGATCAATGATGGTGAAGAGTTGATATCATCTCTCCCTCTAGAAATTAAGAGGGAGTATGAAGAAAAGAATGAACCTATCGATCCCATTGATCCAGTTGATGCTACCAAAGATATGGAAGTAAGCCAAAAATTACCTATATGGGCACAACAGACATTGCAGGATGCATAGGGGCATGAATCCCCACATGGAACCGATCGGGAAAGAAAAATACCTCATAGTTTCTCAAGTTATGTAGCATTGATTAGTCGCATCATTGACTTAGAGCCTACCATGTACGAAGAAGCATCCAGACACCAAGTTTGGAAGGATTCCATGACGGAGGGGTTCCATTCTATCATTAAAAATGATGTATGGGAGGTTGTAGTGAGACCTAAGGGGAAGTCAGTGGTGACATCCAAATCAATTTTTAAGATTAAACATGGAGCAGATGGTAGCATGGAAAAACACAAGGATAGATTTGTTGCTAGAGGATTATCTTAGAAAGAGGGAATTGACTATTATAAAAAATTTGCTCGATATACTTCCATTAGAACCATCATTGCTATTGATTCAACTATGGGATAGAAGTTGCATCAGATGGATGTAAATACCACATTTCTCAATGAATAAGTTTATATTGAACAACCAGAAGCGTTTATTGTCCATGAAAAATATTCCCATGTATGTAAAATGGAAAATGCATTATATGGACTCAACCAAGCACCTCGTGCTTGGTATGGATGAATAGATGGATACCTAGTAAACTTTGGATTCACTAAGAGTGATGCAGACCCCAATATTTACAACAATATTGTGGATGATGAGCCACTAGTTTTGGTCATGTATGTGGATGACTTGTTTCTCATAGGAAATGTGAAACTAATTGGATGGTGTAAGAAGAATATTTCATTTGAGTTTGAAATGAAGGACCTTGGATTGATGCATTACTTCTTTGGATTAGAAGTATGGCAGAAGAAAAAGTAAATTTTCCTAAGTCAAGGAAAATATGCCATTGATATTCTAAAGAGATTCAGAATGTTGGATTGCAAGTCCAAGGTTAATCCAATGAATGAAAATTTCAAGAAGTTGAAGGAATATACCTCAAATTTTGAGATTATAGATCCCACCATGTATAGCTAGTTTATTGGCTCTCTGATGTATCTGACAAATACCAGGCCAAATATATGTTTTGCTGTAAATAGTCTCATCTATTTTATGTGTGATCCGAGGAAGATTCACTAGGTTTCTGCAAAACATGTTCTCAAATACTTACGTGGAACTAGGTCTCTATAGTGATTTCCTGGTGTAGCAGGAAGCGGACCTCAGTAGCACTTAGCACCGCAAAGGCTGAGTATGTGGCTTCTAGTACAGTAGGTTGATAAGAAATATGGATTCAAAAACTCCTTGCTAGATTATTTTTAAATATTCCAGTACCAACTACGATTCACTATGACAACCAGAGTTGTATACAGATGTTAGTGAATCCCGTGTTTCAGGACAAGACAAAGCATATGGAAATTAAATATCACTACATTCTTGATATGGTGCAGAAAGGCATGGTCGAGTTATAGTATGTTCTGACAGATGACCAGACTGGAGATGTTCTTACTAAGTCTCTTCTTAGGACAAAGTTTGAACACTTTCACAGAAGACTTGGATTATAATAAAATTCATCCCTCATGGAGAGGGAAAGTTGAGATATACATCTATGTTGATTTCACACTAGTGCCACTACTCAGTCTGAATCTAACCTTGGCATGGGAAAAAATCCCATTGGCATTGTGAGACAGGAAGGTATTAGATGGTTGTGTGAACTAGTGACCACTCTGAGTTCTGATTCTCAATCTGGTGTTATGGAGTATTCCGACCAACTCTTGAGATGAAATGGTAGTAGATGGTCATGTACATTAGTTATCTCTAATTGTATTGGTTCTTAAACCTGTTTTTTTGGAGAATTGCCACCATCCCTAGTTCTTAACTTGGTGTAGGAGAATTACCACCAACACTTCAAATGAACTAGTAGTAGTTGGTCGTGTGGAGCATGTCCTGGTTCTCGGTCATAGACAGACTTAACTTATAGTAGATGAGATTTTGATTGTTGCACTCTTCAATGAACTGTGAAGAGTTGAAAAACTGATCGATCTACCGATGGACTGAGTAGACCATATGCATGATGAAAACTCTCGACAGACGAAGACAACGTTGACAACCTTCATTATGTATAGATATGATCAAGACAGATGTATAGAAGAGAACCAGATGTTCATGACGATGATGATGAACATATCTAAATAATACCTTCCTTGTTGAGAGGGAGTGTTCGAATTTGTGCAAATTCAAAAGTTATTCTTATTGTGCTTGTATTGTATTTCCTTATACCTCCTACAGGAGATTATACTATTGTAATTACTCATGTAAACCCTAGAAATAATCAATCTAAATCATGGGGAAAGAATAGACAAGAAAAGAATAAAAATAAAATCATTTTTGTATTTCCCCAAGGTAGTTTGACCCTAATAAGTCAGTCAAGTCGGTGCCAATAAATTTTCACTTGAAAAATCAGTATAATAGGAGGCTCCTTCCTCATTGATTCATTAACACACAATAAGCTCACTCTAGCAGAAAAGGTGTGCTACTGCAGTCAGAAGGAGTGTTTTATTTGGTTGTATCTTAGAGAGATATTTTTTTGTCTCTTTCTTCTTCTCTCTTCTCTCAAAAGCTATCATCTCTAGACAAAGGTTTACTAGGTTTTTCCCAATTGGGTTTCCCTGGATAAATTCATGTGTTCTTTATTTATGTGCTTTGTCTTTCTTCTAGAGATCCTATTCTTTATTTGCAATTAAGTTATACTTCTATAATATTGTAAAAACTAACATAAAAGTATTTTACTCTAAACATCAACAAAATTTACTAAAAACTTAAGAAAATGCTTAAAAAATTGAATAGTTTTACAAAAATACCGTCAAACATTTTATGGTTAGAAATTTAAGAACTAGTAAGATTCACCAAGGTTCTTACACTTTAAGAAAATAATGAATCCTTACAATTTTTCTTAACTTCTACTTAAAAAATATGTAAAATATCAAATTTTCATCACCACATTTCAACAGAAACTACAACACACCTTCCTTAAATCACTCACAAATATATGAAATTTATGTTTTGAAATTAATCTAATTTAACTACTAATCATGTGTTCCTTCTATCATATATAGACATATTCATTAAACTGTGCATTGTGTCTTAGGAATGCATGCAATTTACTATGATTAAAAATACAAAACATAGAGTCTAGATAGTTTGAGGGGGAAATGTGCTTGTCTATAGTCTTAAATGAAGAAATATGCATAAAAACTTAGTATGAAAGCACTCTCTATTTTGCAAGACCACATTTTTCTTAAACAAAATTGACTTTGTAAAATCACAAACGAAAATTATATAATAATCATTAGCACTCTATATCAACAACATTTATCTCTCAACTTTTATCTTACCAAATGCTATCATTGAATAATCTTATATTCCAATGAAATTTGGCACAATAAAATTCTATCATATCCTTCCTAACATAAACATGAAGACGGATAAAAATAAAATATGACAAAATAGAATTATATCATATCCTTCCTAATATAAACATGAAAATGGATAAGCAGGAAAATATGGAGTTTTCATTGAATTTTACATAATGAAATTCTACCATATCCTTCACGACTTAAACATGAAGCTGGATATCCAAGAAAAGACATGGAGTTCTCTTTGATAAGGGATGTGTAACCACGAAAGGGTAAGGCCATATCCTTATTTATCACTCAATAGTCCCATGAATAGCATTAAAGTCACTCCAACACACACCCTAACATCGAAAAGGTGAGAAGGAAATTAACCATTCAATACAACCTTACCTCATACACTAATCCTCCCCTCCTCATTTAGTGCAATAAAGAACAATACAAAGGCATATGCATCTTCTATGTATCGGATGATTTGGTAGATGATCTATTTAATTTAGGTCATGTTAGGGTTAGATTGCATTATTCATTTGGAAGGGAAAGGGTAAGAAACTCAATAAGGCTAGGTATTTGGATCTTGGGTAACCTTATTTTGTAAGAGAATGGACTTGAAACTCAATCAATTATTTTGTAAGAGAATGAACTTGAAACTCAATCAAGGTTAGGTATTTTGGTTTTTTGTGACCTATTTTTCATGTAAGTGAACATTAGCTTGTTGTTATTATCATTATCATAATGTGGCATTTTATATAATTTAAAGAATTTATAAAAAGTTTGTAGTGTGAAAAGATGAAGTAAAAACAAACTGCAACATCACATACTTAATTTTATTATCGAACCATTATAAAAAGAGTTTGATTCAAGGAAAATTTTAGGGGTGAAACTTAACTTATGGGTTAATTTTTGGATATGTTTTTCAAAAAAATATTCACCCATTTCCATTTTTTTTCTAAAATAATTTGTATAAATAACATAGAATATTAAAAAATTTACTCTAAACATTGTCAAAATTGTAAAGAAACTATATAAAATCGTTAAAATCTTGAATAATTTTACAAAAATATTGCCAAACATTTTATGGTTGGAAATTTAAGAATCAGTAAGATTTGTCAAGTTTTCTACACCTTAAGAAAATTATGGATCCTTAATTTCCTAGCTTGAATGCCAATTGAAAGAAAATAATAAGATCAACAATCAATACATTTTTGAAACAGAAAAGCACACACTTATTTTTAGAGAATAAGAGGTAGAAGCTCTTTCCTTTATCGAAAATTTCGAAGAAAAAAAAAAGTAAAGACCACCTCAACTATTGTGTCAACTAATCTTTAATAACACACTTAGTGATCCACTTCAACCTTTCACCTATCCTCATGGTGTATTCCTTGCCTAGTCCAATATACACCTTTAATAAAACACTTAGTGACCCACTTCAACCTTCCACCTATCCTCATGGTGTATTCCCTGCCTAGTCCAATAGACACATTTTTAGACTCATCTTCTTAACCAACCATGTACTTCTATGTTGGACCTTCCTACTATTCATCCTATGCATGATATTGGAGATTCTATGTACCAATCCATTATCTCCCATCTAGGACAGATGCTAACAATATACGTATCATGGAAATAATACATGAAGACCCAATAAAGAAGGTGGACCATAATATTGAATATTTATCTCGGCCATTTTTAATTCTAAGTTTATTTCCAATATTAGAGTATGTTTTGTTATTTAGTGTTTTTAATATGCCAATATGCTTTGTAGTACACCTTTTCATTTATAAACAATTTAAAATATTGTTAATAGATTATAACAATGGAAGATTCCAAAATCTGGTTTCTAAACCAACTTCACAAGTTTTTCAACCCTACTTGTATAGTTTAAATGAAACTGTTTTAATATAAAAATTATAGTTATTATTAAATAACTACAACATATTTTTATCAATAGTAAATTCAATTATTAATAAATCTTATATATTATAATAAGTTTATTAGCTAAAACTATAATGAGTTTGGCAAGCTTTTTGAGTACATGAACAAGATTTTAAAGTAAACCAAGTATTTTCCTTCTTAAGATCCGATAGAACAAAATTGATCTTAATGAACCTTAATCATCCTCATCATCATCATTAAAAATGTTTTATAACACCCACAAAAATTTACATACAATAACTTAAAATTACAAATAAATGATATCACAATTATGGATAAAAATCTTTTATACTTCTTCATACTGACAAATCTTCAAATCTAATGTTTGCTTAAATATATTTTTTAATAGTATTATTTTGTTTTTTAAATCATATAATAAAACATCATAAATTATTTTTTACAATAGAAAAAATATTTATTTTATAAATTAATTAAAATACTTATTTTCACACAAATTTAAACTAAACAATATTTTAAGACTATTAGATTCAACAAAAAAAAATTCCATTTTCTATGTCACTCTTAAACAATATTCTAAAACTATTAAGTTCATAATTTTTTTTCTCAAAAAAAACGTAGCCATTTTCTATATCACTCTTAACTAATCATAACCTACAACAATCCGAACACATACAAATGGAAGTATCGGCTTCTATATGAAAATAAATAACCTACATCAATCCTAACATAAATCCTAACATATAGATGCATAATTATGGTTGAAATAGTAACAACTTTCCAAAAATTTAAATTATTCTGAATTAAATTAAACATGACTCGAGACTGAAAACATTAAATCCTAAAAAAATTAAATCATTCTAAATTAAATTAAACATGACTCGAGACTGAAAACATTAAATCCTATTGTACTATATCCAAATACTATTGAAAATAAGTTAAATTTACTTTTATTATTTAATCAAATTTGACGCTTCTCCCAAGCTACTAAATTCAACTCTTTTGGATTAAATCATCACCCTATAAAATAGTATGACTATATTTAATCATAGATTAATTTTCGAAATAGACTTTTGTCCCTTCTTGTAGGAATTGGTCCCTCATCACTTAGTCCATGAATGGGTCCTCCTTGAAAATATTTTGTGTATTATATTAGAGTAGACTTTCTATGTTCAATAATCTTTAAACGAAATTTTTTTTATCAAGCTCATCTAGAAGGGGATTATTTGATTCCGAATTTCGACATTTCAACTAGAACTCTCCACGCTTTATGAAGTGTTTCCATCGAATTATTATTATTTTTTATTTGCATGATTTTGATGACCATCACATTTAGGCATATTAGTTCAAAACATTTATGTCCAAATATTTTCAACTAGGTTTTCAATATTTAAACATGCTTTAAAGGAACCTTATGGTGTACTTAATTTTAGACTTTGTTTTTATAGGAAATAATGGAAATTTGGCTTATGTAAAATTTGAAAATTTTCAGAAATGTGTGTATATGATATAGAACACAGGGGACATATAAGTTTTAATATATCAATATTTGTATATTAATAGGATAGACATAAATGAGTGGTATTACCTACTAATATAATACTTGAGTGGTTATGGTGTGAATATGCATGTTACTTGGCATTCTCTCTATCTTCTACGCAAAAAGTATAAAAATGTTCCACATGGAGTACTCCACAGTACCATTTTCACATGTTTTCCTAAAAAATATACTAAGTCAGATACAACTAATATCTATGCATCTTGAGATTGTTTCCATGACATAATATCTCTCTATACAAAACTTATTATCCCACATTGGTAGAGAGAAGTGGTCCTCGACAACAAAAAATCCAATACACCATGATCTTTATGTCAGGTGTTGTAGCCACAAAGGAGTGGTGCCTCCTACTAACAAAATGTTGATTGGTTTCCATGTGAATATGCTTGTTGTGAGGGAAGTGAACAATGTTTTATGTTGGAATATCATAATACAAGGGTTTATTCTACAACATTACATTTCAATTGTCTTTGCGTTTTGGTATTTCACACTATAATTTATGGTTTTGTGCATTATAAATATCTATATACTTGGTTGTGTTCTAGGTTTAAGGGTTAAAGAACATTGTAAGAGTGTTATAACACTTTTTTGAGCCAACATGCCTCCAAAAATTTTGCAAATGTTTTTTTAGGATAGACACATGTTATGGTGTCTTTAAATAATGCCATAGACCTATTTTTTAGTGGACAAAACTATAGTCAATGAAGACTACATGTACGAAATACAAGCGCTTTCACCCAGTTGTTTTCACATACCCAGTGACCTCACCATGCCTTTGGGGACATGGGGTACTCAAATAACTTACCAATATTCATTTTTTTAATAGCTTAATTATCCATTTACAACAAAAATTAAATATGTAGTCACCAAAATAAACATATGCATATCTTAAAACATTACAAGTAATTTCTAGCATGAGCGTACTCTTACCATGCCAAGAAATCCATGTAATTATATTCACATAACAATAAATTAGAAAGTAAGCATAACAAAAATATATACATGGCATTTCATACATAATTTGATATTTATCTTAAAATATCCTCCAATTGACTGCAGACTTAGGATGTTCTTCCCAACTATAGCCACTCTATTATACCACTTCTCTCTATAATAGAGGCCACCCCCAAGCTAGGTTTTTCAATCCATAAGAAGGAAGTTAAGTCCAATAATTCCACAAACCCATTGGTGCCAAAACCCCTCCACAATTGTCCCAATCCACTAGCACTCCTCCCCCATCAGCCTACATAACCCAAGGAATGGAGTTCCCTTATATGAGTTAGTAGTCCCTCAGGTTATTTCCCCAATTCCCTTTCAGGGATCCAACATAGGATATCTAGGGACTCTCCATGTTCGGACTCAGGGAAATCAGATGCAAGACAAGTTCTCTCATAAGGAAACTCCATTCTCAATACCAATATCCTAGGGTAACACCATTTCTAGCTATATAATTCTCCTTTTTCTCAGGTACAACTCATGTCTATGGTACAAAGTGATGGTTCAATGATGATCAAAATATTGATGATGGTTGAATGATAAGATAATCATTGAATGAACTAGTCTTCAATAAATTGTATGCATGTTGAGAACTAGCCAAGTGGCATGCAAAGGTGATGAGAACTAGACAAGTGGCATTAATGGTATTTATCACATTTTCCCCTTTAATCAAAACTTACGATGATTAACCCAATATTATGGCTAATGCACTTTAATAAAGAGGGATTAATAGAAATTAGGATAAAATGAATAAATGGAAATGAATTAAATTATATGTCACTATGGTCACCCCTGAAACCCATTTTCACCTTTCCTCATGTGGAATCATACCCCCCCATCTCATCTTCGTCCTTCTTAGTCTACAATAGTCATATATTTTTATATTAAACATAAAATGTACATAATTACAACATCTTTGTCACACTAGACCATTCATGTTTGACTTCTTACCATTTTCATCAAGATATACATAATTACACCATTACATATTGGGGTAAAAAATAAGATGTTACATTCCCCTCGCCCTTAATTTATGTACCGTACTTGGTACCTATCAACACCATGTACATATACAAAATTTCAAAAAAATTGTGAGTATTCCTCTTGCATAGTATCCTCAATATCCCATGTTACTTCTTTGGGGTTGTAATGGGTCCAATAGACCTTTACCTACCCAATGGACTTGTTTCAAAGAAACCGTGACTTTACTGTTTAGGATACACATTGTAGCACCAAGATATATCCTTCCAATTCCACCTGAATAAAAGTCTAATCAATAATGGGGATAAAACCAAGCACATTCTTTTTCAATAATGACACATTATGCACTTTTATGCAAGCAGGTAAAGCAAGCTCATATGAAAGAAGCCCCATCCTAGTTAATATTTCAAACAACCCATGTTATTTGGGCGTTGTCTTAGGGAATTTACCAAGGTTCAGGGAACACTTATTTGGCTTAACTTGTAGATACACATGTTCACCCACTATGAAGTCTTTTTCTACTCTACCTTTGTCTACATAATTTGTATGCATTTCTTGTGCTCTTTTCAAATTTTTTTCTGCTCTTTATCATCCGCACTTCCATTTTCTTTAGGCAATTCTGGCCCAATTACTACTATGTTTGTTGGATTATCCCAACTAATTGCAGTATTGCATTTTATGACATACATGGATTCAAATTGACTCATCTTTAAATAATCATGATATATGTTATTATAAGAAAAATACACCAAATGGAAATAAACTTCCCATTTGTATGCTTAATCCATAACATACATTTTGAGCATATATTCAATAACCTAATTAAATCTCTCGCTCTATCCATATTTATATGGGTAATATATTGTACTCATATTCATATTTGTTCCAAATCCTTTGAATATCCCTTTCCAAAAATTTGAATTAAACTTTGGATCTTTGTATGAAAAAATTTCCTTAGGTATTCCATGTAATATTGCAATCCCCTTCATATAAATTTCTCCTATGTTAGCTTCCTTATGAGTTGAATTGATTGGGATGAAGTAAGGTGTCAAATTGTACACCACTACCAAGATTGAATCATGTTCTCTTGTTGTCCTGGGAAATTTGGTGATGAAATCAATTGTCACCATATTCCATTTCCACTATGATATTGGTAAAGGTTGAAACAATCATATTGGATGTCCATGCTCAACCTTTAATTTCTAACATTCTATTTATCTTGGTAAATATTTAGCGATTCCTTTCTTAATTTATGAACAAAAAGTATTGACTTGTTACTGTTGTAATAGTCTTTTGATATCTAGGGTGCCATGCATATGGAACTTTATGTATTGTCCATTACTAGATTCCTTAATTCAACAAAATTAGGAATGTAAATCGTATCCTTTAAATGTTTGCTTTACAATTTCTTGTTGTACTCCTTCTTTTACCTTAATATAATGTTTATATGAAATAGCAACTTCAAGAATTCTAGCTTTCAAGTTTAAGTTGCACATGATAATGGTTGTAACGTGCATTGCATGTACTCTTCTACTAAGTGCATCTGCAACCTTATTCTGTTTGTCTTTAATATGTTTTATTTCAAAATCAAACTTATAGAAATTCCATCCATCTTGTATATTGTCTTGCATTTAAAGTATGTTTCTCAAATAAATATTTCAGCCCACTGTCATCTATTCTTCGCTCAATTTTTTTCCCATGAGCCAATGCCTCTACATTTTAAGGCATGAACTATAGAATCCAAATCTAAATCAGGTGTGACATAATATTTATCATGTTCCTTCACCTTCATGGAATCACAACATACCAAGTGCCCTTTTTGCGCAAACATTCTACTAATTCCTTCTTTGCAAGCATTTGTACATACCACAAAATCTTCATTTGGATCATCAGTTTTGAGAACTAATCAACTAGTGATAAATCTCTTTCATTCTAGAAACTTTCTTCACACTTTGGAGTCCATTCAAATTTAAATCCTTTATTTTGTAAGAAACTAATTGAATTATGTGCTACTTTCGAGAAGCCTTCTATGAATCACATGTAATATCCAACCAGTCCTATAAATGAGCTTACCTCTAATATATTCCTAGGTGTATTCCACCCCATGATAGCTTCAACATTATTTGGGTCCACTTCTAACCCTTCCTCAGATATGATGTGTCCCAAGTACTGAATCTTTTTATGGTAAAAAAAGCATTTAGTCAACTTAGCATAAAGTTGATACTCTCTTAATACCTGTAGAAGCAATCTCAAATGCTCCTCATGATCCTCCACTGAGTTTGAATAAATAAGACTACCATATAAGAATATAATAACAAAATCATCCAAATACTGTCGAAATATGTCATTCATTAAGCACATAAAAGTAGATGGCGCATTTTATAATCCAAATGGAAATACTACAAACTCTTAATGACCATATCGGATTCTGAAAGTTGTTTTGCTAATATCTTCATCCTTTATTCTCACTTGATGATAACTTGATGTCAAATCTATCTTGGAGTAAAGCTTTTGTCCTTTCAACTGAGAAAACAAGTCATCAATTATAGGAAGAGGATATTTGTTCTTCACATTGACTTTAAATAGTTTTCTAAAATAAATATACAACCTTAATGTTCCATCCTTCTTCTTTACAAAGAGTATTTGTTCTCCCAAAGGAGACACACTTGGTTATATGTATCATTTCTTCAACAACTCCTCTAGTTGCATTTGTATTTATTTCAATTAAAGTGTACTTAATATTTATAGTATTTTGGAAACTAGGGAAGCTCTAGGTGCCAGGTCAATAGAGAAATCAACACTAGTAGAAAATGAGATATTGGTGACAACGTGACTAAAAACGTTAGTCACGAAAATTTTTTCACGTGAAACACTATCAAATTTAAGCAATTTTAAGTGACTTAATTGAAAACGACTACTTAAACGGCTAATTTAGTCCAAGGATAAAATATACGACTAGATAATAAGTGATACAATTAAAAATGATTAACGTAAATGACTAATTTAGTATAGGAATAAAAATATGACTAGATAACAACTACAATAATATGAATTAGTCGTTTACGTTAGACATTTTTAATTGTGTCACTCCGGCAATGGAAATTGAAATGTTGACAATGAATTGTTACAATTTACTAAATTTTAACACTATAGATGGATTTAGAGACCCCCACAATTTTGGGGGTCTCTAACTCCATATGTAATGTTAAAATTTAGTAAATTGTAACACAACAGATGGATTCAAAGACCCCCTTGTGTCACTGAGTAATGGAAAATTGCAATTTTTGACTATAAATTTTTACAATTTACTAATTTTAACACTGTAGATGGATTCATACGTATTCAATTGATCTGTAGTGTTAAAATTTAGTAAACTATAAAAAATCTTTGTCAAAATTGCAAGTTTCCATTGTTGGATTTCATCGAATAGCTTACTGAACAATGGGAGAATGGGGGATTATGGTTTAAAGGAATTAGTAATTAATGTGAGGTTAATATAAGAGGTTAGTGGAGTAGAATCCCACTACTTATCATGTATAAAAATAACACCCACTTTTACCAAGATTACTTGTATCGTCGAACAAACAAGGGGGTCTCAATATATATAGATCAATTTAGTTCTAGTGATCATGACATCTTAGTAAGACATCAAATTTATAATGTGTATAGCCTCTAATATCCTTTCATGCAATATCGACTCTATGTTTCAGTTCATTCTATCATCTTGGCCTTAGAAGAACCCATAGATGTGAGTGATACATTGTTTCCATGTGCACTCAAAATGGACTCAATTCACATCTCAATCCTAGCATAACCCATAAGTTTGTGGCTAACAAGAACATGTTAACCATTCTATCATCCCCGTGGCCATTTTGTATCCATTTGTTGATCATTAAAACCTATATTAAAAACCTATAATAAACACATAATAATTGTATACAATATAGATTAGTTTACAATATATAACTTCACAAATACCCCAATTTAACTACATTGAGTATTATTTTCTCATGAAAAGGAACATAATCAAATGCTTGTAAATGTGGGTCATCGAATCAAATCCAAAGAAACAATCACACTCATCACATCCACTATTGTGAATGCTTTATTGAAAGAATGGACAAGAGAAACACAACACAGGAAGAAGCTGAAGCCATTGTAATTTCCACAAGGAATAATAAAAATAATAGTAAAAAATCGGTGCCAAATAGAGAATTTTTACCTAAATCCATTATAATGGAATATAATTGTTATTTCCTTCTTCTGGAATGGTGAGTTAGAAAAAGGACATTGGCTGAGGGAAGACACGTACATTCCCACAGAATTATATTTGGTTTTTCATAAATTCTTTTCATAGGAACCAATTATGTTTACATGCATACCAAATATGAAAGAATCATTGACTTCCACAAAGTTTTTCACATAATGCCTCAAAGAGAGGCAGTCACATGGACCACAATAGTCACAAGGTATGCTCAGAATGGGCATGCATAGAAATACTTGAATCTATTTGTGTTGATATAGAGAGCAGGAATGAGATTGAATGAGTTGACATTCTCCAATGTGATCAAGGAATTTTTTAGGATTACGGTGTTGTAGGAGGGAAGATAGGTCCATTATTGTATTCTAAAGACAAGATTTGATGTAGATATATTTTTCGGCAGTTTCCTTGTTGGTATTTATGCCCAGTGCAAGGTTCTTGATGATGAAAGGAAAGTGTTTGAAAGTATGCCTAAACAGAGTTTGGTTCTATGGAGCAACATGATTGAAGGGTATGCTCTAAATGGGAAATATGAAGAGGCTCTCAACGTGATTTGGAAATATTTAATGATGGAGATGAGGCCGAATTATTTTACTTTCTTGATAGTGCTTTCATTTTGTGAAAACATCATGGAATTCGATAAAGGAAGGTAGGTTCATTTCCTCAGCATAAAATATGGATTTGAGTCATATAATTTTTTGGGTATTTATCTAGTTGGCATGTATGAAAAATGTGGGTTTGTAGAAGATGAAGGTTGTATGTTTGACAATTTTCCTCAACAGAATTTAGCTACAAGGAATGCGATGATTATACAATGCAAACAACATGGGATAGTAAAGGAGGCTCTTGAGCTCTTTTCATAATTAGAGATGATAGGAATGAAACTAAATGATATCACATTCCTTTGTTTTCTCTCTATGTGCATCCATGCGGGGCTAGTTGATGAAGACCAACATCACTTTGATTCTATGAGTCGAGATTATGGCATCACACCAAGGGGGGGTAACTATGTTTTTATGGTTAATATTATTGTATTTTCTGGATGGTTGCAAGAATAAAATGAGTTCATTAAACAATTTCCATATGAACTAATCACGTCTATGTGGGGTTATTTACTTGGATCCTACAAAATGCATGTCAATATGGAGCTTGGTAAAATTGTTGTAGAGAAACTTTTTGATCTGTATTTGCATAGCTTGGGAACTCATGTGTTGTTTTCTAACATATATGTTGCAACTCGGACGAGGGAAGATGCTGGAAAAGTAAGGAATATGATGAGAGAATGTGGGGTGAAAAAAATACAATACTTATTTGGATGAGTGTCAAGAACAAGGTGCAAACCTTTTTTTCAGATGACAACTCACACCCTCAAGTAGAGGAAATATATGCAAAGTTAAATACATTGAATGAGTATATGGAAGTGGAATGATATGTTCTTGACACAAAATTTGTGCTTCGTGATCTACAAGAGGCCCAAAAGGAATCCCTTCTTTTCTTTCACAGTGCGAAGCTAGAAGTTTCCTTTGAGCTTATCAACACATAAACAGAGACACATATAAGGATCATGAAGAAACTTCGAATGTGTGGTGACTAACAAAATGTGTTTAAGTTCATATCCAAGGTTTCTAAGAGAGAAATTGTGACAATGGATACAAATCATTTCCATCATTTCAAGGATGGAGCTTGTTCTTGTAGGGATTATTAGTGATAGTAAGTTGAATGAGTAGTAAACTAGTTAGTGATCCTTTGTGGGTAGGCTTAGTTCACATAAGTATTATTGTTACCTTGTTTATCATAATGTTTAGGTTTTGATTATGACAAATATTTTTAATAAGAGAAAAACCCCTCTATATTCTAAGGTAGAAAATGACATGTAAACTAAGATCTTTGATGGAGTACTTCCCTGGATAATATCCTTATTAGAAGATGTTTCAATAAAATAAAATGTCTTCAAAATGGTAGCAAGTCCATGCCTACGTATGTATTTGTATTTTATTCTATTATGTGTGATTGCAAATACTCTTACCTAAGGATGAAAATATGTCGGAGCTTTAAATTTATCTTGTTCACATAGTAGTCTAGAAATTATAGATTTTTTTTACATTATGTGTTATAGACGTGACACATCTCACCCACATAGGCTGTAGAGAGCTCCTCTTTGGTGCAAGAATCAAATATATTCAAAGCATTATGCATGATATTTCAATATGACATGAAATTAGGAATCATATAAACATATTGGATTGGAATTCACACTACATCTTCCTGTATCATGAATTCTTTGATATGGGAACTAATGTCATATACATCCAATCTTCCCATTTACTCCACACTATTAGATGGAAGAAACTTGACCTATAAAATCCATTGGTTATCTCTGAATCATTTTCCCATTCCCTCCAAACCACCCAAAAGTAGTACAATCGAAAATTTGAGGCATTTTTTGATATGGGGTTCTAGCAAAAATTGTAGTTATTCAAGGAACATAAGACATAAGTTTTTTGGTTCTCAAGAGGGGTGTGACAAAACAATGCCATATGTAGAGGACCATGGTCTAGCTGATGAGTTGGAATACAAACTTTGAAGTATGAAGATAATCAGGCCCTTCTTAAGGACTTAGGGTCTGCAATGCATAGAGTGGAATGTGCTAGAAAATACCTTGATGAAATTGAAAAACAAGAGAAGGGAATTGTCGAGATCATGGAACACACACATAGGTTAAAGTCTGTAGATTCCATGGTAATATATTTGCTTCTTCAAATCCTTTTTTAATAAATATTTATCCTCTTGATGTTTAAAATATTCCTTTTTCTCAAAATTATGTAGCTTGTATCATCATCATCATCATCATAACCTATGAATTTCTTAGTGATGCTTGGCAGTGTTCGCAGCCTATTTGGAAAGATATTATAAATATTATAGAAAATAGAAAAAAAATACAGGCTGAAGGTATCTTTGTAGATCACAGCCATAAGTAGCACACCATATTTGGAATATAAATTCCCACAAATGAAACTTTGTGTGCATGGACATATCCATCATAACCCTTTAGGTTTCTACCTTTTTACATAACCCAAGTTTCCAAGGGGATTCTCAAATATTTTTTCATAACCCATCTTTAGTGTGGTTTCTTATGGTTCTTTTGAGTTTCTATCTAAATCGTATTTGCACCTGGGTTATGTAAAATGGTAGAAACCTAAAGGGTAAGTAATTATAGACTTTGGCCCAAATCCTTCTTTTGTTTGAAAACAATGATTTATTGTCATTTAGTTTGTTATTAAGTTTTTTTGTGTTTTGTTGACTAGGATCATATGGTGAGTTAATTATCATAAACCACAAAGGGAAGTAAAAGAAAATTGTTTTTTATGTCCACAATTAAATCATTGCATAAATAACAAGGGAAAATATTGAATTAGAAAGGAAGGTAAAGGTAGACATCCTTTCCTCTATGTACAATAAATTGATATTTTGAAACAAAAGTCACAAAAATATCTTTCAAGAAACTACATTTTCATTGACAAATAAACTAGAAAAATATTGCATGCCACTATCCATTTTAAGCCTAAATACTAGGGATATAACATTGTTTAATAATATAAAGTTCTTGGTTATAGTGAATACAAATGTGCTATCATTAAATCCTCTACAACTCTTTGGCCAAAGGATATTTGGTTCACAATCACTTAAAATACTATCATGCTTATAATGACATTTTGTAGAAGTAGAATCTAGTTATATTACACTATTCGTATAAACAAGACACATTTTAATTAAACTTTATGGCATCTATATTACAGAAGTTTATTCCATTCCTTAACTTCACTAAATCACCATGTACAAGAAATTTGAATTAAATATTATAAACATTTGAATGGTGATGGTGATGTGGTTGGTTAAGAGACTTATCCCATATTAGGTGAGGACCACATCATATTATGGAAAAAATTTCATCAAGAGAAAGGGAAAAATATTTATCTCACTCTCTCTATCTATTTATATGATTAGCTGAAACAGAGTCATGCCATGTTGGCCTAAAGTCTCATTAATCAATGACAACAAGGTTGCAATTACAATAATCTTGCAAGGTGAGAGAATGATATCTAAGATTTGAAACTAGGGTCTTCTTCACAACAATATCCTCAAGTTGTTGCTAAAGTGTATATTGATTTATTCACTCGCCCACTCAATAGTAAGTTAGAAATCCTCGAAATTCAACAAAACATAATTTTGTTAACTTGAGAGAGATGATCATGTGTTGAGAGTGGAGGAAAGGAACATTTTTGTTGGCCATTAGAAACCCCCATTTTTCGTTGCAAAAGGATGTGATTAGGTAAATAATTCCTTTGGGAAGAACTTATGTTGTATCCTATAAGATTCCTAATGAGACATTCAATGCTTATAGATTTTTTATTTCATAAATGCAAGATTTGTTTTCAAATTTTGGTCCCGCGATGAAAATTTGTTTATAATCTATCTTGAAAGTACTTTTTCATGCAACTACATTCGAGTTTGCACATTTTTCTTATCCCTCTTTCTTCTTAATAAAATTCAACTTAAGATGGACCTATCTCATTATATAGTACACCATAAACAATTTTCTATCTAGATACAATTATATCCATGTCATATATAGGAAGTTATATGAATTAATATGCCAGATGTTGATGTGGGAAAAGTTGTTACCATTGATCCAACACGATGTTAGGTTTTGATATTTACCATGCAACCTAAAGAAACTATTCCTATCATATCTTGATATGATTTCATTATTTCAATTTGTATTCCATATTTTGGGTCCATTTCTACCAAATGTGTTTTCCATTTTTAGTGCTTAGTTTTTAGGTATTAGCTTAAAGCAGTACACTTTATTTATCTTTCTTTATATAGGAGTTGTTTTCCATACTCCCACTATGTATTGGAACGATTGTACTTAGTAGTCCCATTGACCTACTTTTGTGGTCAGTTGTTGGGAATTATTATTATTATTATTTTAATATTATTTCCATCTAAATTATACTTTACAACTGATCCTTGAAGTCTTCCTCCAACATATGCATAATATCGATACTTCATTTATATGTGAAGATCCGGTTTGGTTCTTCTGAGTCTCCAGGTATAGACCCTTTAAGATTATCAAATATTTTTCTGAAACTGAAGTTGAGTTATGTAAAAATCATAACCCTTTAGGTTTCCTTTTTCAAATCATAACCATTTAGGTTTCTACCCTACTGAACCTAGGTTATCCCTGAGTTTCACAAATAAAATGAGATTTGAGAATATTTTATTAGTTGTTTCGAGTATTTTTTAGCATCACACTATAGAGGATTCAATTACCATCAATGTATTTTCAATTAAATAAAAATAAATAAAAAATAAAAATGATATTTTATCATTGAAGGATACAACTCCCATCCCTTCAAATGGTACACACTAATCCATAATTACAACAAAATATCCTTCTACCAAATTTTTTCACCATCATTTGTGGTGTAGTGTCCCAATCTAGTCTTCCGTATCAGAAAAGTCTATCGGGATAATGTGAAATAATTTTGTAGATCGCTCATATGCGGGACCGTATGCAGGTAAGTGCATGAAATATAGATCATAGATCTATATTTTCACAATATGTTTTGAAGTCAATAAGATGGACTAAACATTTAATTGATACATAGTCAAAAGTGTGGATTTATAAGTTTTATAAACCATTTTTTTGTGTTTCTTCAAATATTTTGTCACATCTTTTTCACCATAGGATAGATACATTGAAGTGCCAATGATATCCTAGAAGGAAATTATGCTAATAGAATTGTGAGGGAAGGATTGTTGTAAAAATTCCTTCTATCCAAGTAGAAATTTCATCAGAAAATTAGTAGGCTTGAAAAAACATGACCAAGTTAGCAATAACTTCTACATTATTGTGGAAGCTACAATTTCTATATGTTAATCTACAATACTCTAGTTGCTAAGACCCATACATATGTCATTATTCATGTTGTTTATTATATGTCACTAGGAAAAATGACTATGGACATTGGAAATAGTATTATTATTGGTATTTAATTAAATAACTGGCTCAACATGGAAAACAAATGAGAATGGGCAGACATGGATTCCACATGTCAGGGGGTTGAGGACCAAGAGTTGTTGCTCTCCTTAACATTACTTGTGGGACCCAATTTTTGGTTATTTCAGGTTATGGAGATACCATTACACCTTATTGGATGTTTAGGGGGGGCATATTGACTAGTGCGCCTTCCTTGGCCTTGGTTTGGTTTCATTTGTAACTCCTCAGGTACTAGTGCACCCTTACTGGCTATTTTTAGCCTACACTCTTTGGAAAATGTAACTCCCATAATTTATTCCACCTTTTCCTATTCTAGGAAATGGAATGTCTAATTTTAACTTCTCTCTCTCTCTCTCTCTCTCTCTCTCTCTCTCTCTCTCTCTCTCTCTCTCTCTCTCTCTNCTCTCTTGGAGTTGGAGTTACTCCCTTGGGAATTTGAATGGCTATATGTGTATTGGAATGAGTTTCCACTCATTGTATTTTTTCTCTCTAAGATATCCAATGCAGTGGAGTTCTCTCTTATATAGGAAATACATGATCTCAAGTAGGATATGCATTGTACTTTTTAATATTGAATTCCTTGTAATGATGTTTAAACACCCTGTAATGGAGGTTTAAGATTAACTGTGTAGAACACAACATGAGTCCTTATCCCATTGCTTGTATTTTTCTAGATCTATATCGTAAATCATGGGTGAGGGTGGTGATATCCGAAGGGATGTGGTGAGTGCAAGTAGTCACAACTCACGAGGTAGAGTAGATGGAAGGGAAAGTTTAGATGAAGAAAGGTGCAGTTGTGGTTTCTAATAATGTGAAAGGGCGAAAACATATGTTCTTGTTCACATGTTTCTCATAATTTATGGATTATAATACCTATCCCATTGTGTTTGTAGTGATGTTTCCAATAAGGAATACTTTTTTATTCATTGAAAAATGTTTATGTCTGACTAAGATATAATTGTTTTTGTGTGGCAGTGTTCCTGGTGTTGAGATGAGCACACCATATTTGTTGATTTGGGAGTACCTTTCCTGTGGATATATGGCCTCATATCAACAGTGGCTATCATGTTGAAATATGAATGATCATGGAATGTCTACGGCTGGGTGGATACCTATGTTATCAATTTATTTACTGTTGCCTTGCTTGCAAAGAGAAGGTGAAGGGGGCAGGCTGCAACACTATTCTACTATTGCATTACATTATATATATATATGTGTGTGTGTGTGTGTGTGTGTGTGTGTGTGTGTGTGTG